>VWZK01019088.1:40900-65831 GCA_013396935.1 Baryphthengus martii | reverse complement strand
ACCCCCCAAAAAAAAAAAAAAAAAAAAAAAAAAAAAAGGTTGTTTGTCTTCACATAAATGCTTTTGGAGAGCTATTTTGTGGTAAGTCACAGTAACAAGACTTACTATTCAATAGTCATTGATACCAGAAGTTAGTGATGCTCATTAGATTAGAAAAGTACACACTTTCCCTCCAGGAAGAGTATTTAAGTGTTGAATTTTCTAACATTAGAAATTATTGAAATTTAGTGGTTTGAAATGGCAATTTTTCCTATAGCCGAAATCTAAAAGATGGCAGTTTTCTTTCCCATGTCTGTTATTTATCAGAACTTAAGGTGTGATTCACGTCCATAGCAAGTATAATGGAAAGCCTGACTCCTTTCAGGCCACTGCCTCCCACCACCTCCACCTGCTGCTTCTCCAGCCTTTACCAAATACCTCCATTGCCACCTTCTGACCATCTTACAACTCACAGCTGAATCCACCATGATCTTTTTCTCTCATCCCGTCAAATTCATGATGTATGTCCTTGGAATACAAAGAAGAACCTTACGTGTATATGCATAGTCAAGATGGTCCGTAAATTGTTTTTTCTTTCTCACTGGTCTCTGTTACAGACAATGGTTGCACTATATCTGATTCTTAGCTTTAATTTCAAGGAAGGGAACTCGATGGTGGTGTTTCTCATGACCTGAAAAACTAAAGTATTTTGCTCAGACACCGTTAAGCCCACATACTGGTCAATGGCTAGGCACAAGTTTTTTTCCAGCCTTGCACAACAGCCTGACTGATGCAAGCAATGTCTGAAATAACCAACCAGGTGATAGTGGAAAACAAAGCTTAGACAATCAGTTGGTCTTAATCAGGGTTTTTCACTTCCGAAGAAGTGGTAGAGAAGCTGATTCACACCCAGTGGTTATCTGTTTCAGGTTATCGCATGAACTGTGCTAATTGTGTCTGCTTCTACTGTGGCTTAGGAAAAGGGAACCCAAGTGGTGCATGTCTGTGCCTTATGAGTGGAAGAAAAATATTCCAAATATCCACACTTTCTTTTTCTTTTTCTTCTTTTTCTTTTTCTTTTTCTTTTTTTCTTTTTCTCTTTTTCTTTTCCTTTTCTTTTCCTTTTTCTTTTTTTTTTCCTTTTTCTTTTCGTTTTTATTTTCCTTTTTCTTTTTCTTTTTTTTTCTTTTCCTTATTCTTTTCCTTTTTCTTTTCCTTTTTCTTTTCCTTTTCCTTTTCCTTTTTCTTTTCCTTTTCCTTTTCCTTTTCCTTTTCCTTTTCCTTTTCCTTTTCCTTTTCCTTTTCCTTTTCCTTTTCCTTTTCCTTTTTCTTTTTCCTTTGTTTTTTCTTTCTCTCTTTTTTTTTTTCAGTTGAAGTATCAGTTAAATGCGAAGTCAGTATCTGAAAGCCAAGTGAACCCTAATGTACTTTAAACCCTCTCACATTGATAATTTTAAAGAATTCTTGGTATTTCTCCTTTCTTAGTGAAGGAAAGGGTGCCAAAGTCAACCCCTACTTAGAAAAAATGCATGTTTCTAGCGAACATGTCGACTCCTGCAGCAGCCAGCACCACACCTAGTGGCACTTTCCAAGCAGGAGCAGAGGCCCTGGCCCCAGCCCTGTGAATCTTTGAAAGAGAGATGAGCTCACCGCTGTCTCCCAGAAAGCACCAGAGCAATTATTAAATCTCTAAACTCCAGCCTTTAATGCAAAACCAGTTCTTGCAGGCTTGAGAGTCTTGATGCAAGCAGGGGAAGGTTGGGAAATTTTCCCCTGCACGTAAAGATGATTTCCCGCTGCATGCTGCAGAGTGGCTAAGGGAACAGTGGCATCTGCTGTTCACTGCGTTGTCCTACAGCCACCACTTCCCAGCTGAGTGCTCGCAGGGCTTGGCTCCCACACATGCAGGTATTTAGAATCATAGAATTGCTTTGGTTGGAAGAGACCCTTAAGATCATCGAGTCCCACTGCTAAATCAGCACTGTCAGGTCACCACTAAACCATGTCCCTCAGCACCACATCTACACAGCTTTGAAACCCCTCCAGGGGTGGGAACTGCACCCTTGCCCTGGGCAGTCTGGGACAGGCCTTGACAGCCCTTTCAGGGAAGAAATTTTTCCTAATACCCAACCTCAACCTCCCCTGGCACAACCTGAGGCCCTTTGCCTATCACTTCTTCTTTGGGAGAAGAGACTGACCCCCCGCCCTGGCTCCAACCTCCTTTCAGAGAGTTGTTGAGAGTGAGAAGGTCTCCCCTGAGCCTCCTTTTCTTCAGGCTAAAGAACTCCCGTTCCCTCAGCTACCCCTCACAAGACTTGTACTCTAGTGGCACCTGAGAACTGTAGGATATCAGGGAGGATACAGGTCATATTGGAGACTCAAGCCCATCTGAATGGCAGCTGGAGGTATGGATGGTGCACCAAATGAGAGAAACCTAAATTTGCTCCTAGTGAAAATGTAATCGCTCTTCCTGGGGGATGAATTCTCCCCACCCAGGACTGTGGTGTTGATCAGGGAGTGTCAGACTGTTTGGGATGCATGTGTTTCAGGAAATCTTTACTCTGCCTTTCTCAATGGAGAGGAATTTGCTGCCTAATGAAGTACCCTGGCTCCAGGGTGAGATAGCCTGTCCACCCAGAGGCCTATGACACCCAGTCTGTGCTGCAACAGCACAATCGTATGTGTCTGACTTGTTTTTACCATCTGAACATCTCCACAGTTTAATCTCATGTTCTTGATTTGAGAACCAAGATGCAAGTACCACCCAGGAGCCTTTTGCTTGCCAGTGACTTTAACCTGTCCAAAATCTAGAATGAGTTTCACTGGGATAGGTCTGTTTATGCCTCTTCCCCCACCTTTGTTTTTGCCATTGAACAGGATAGTCCCACCCTGTCTCCTGTGGGGAGATGGGTGATGTTTCGTCTGTTAGACTCTAAACACATCTTCTAAACACCTCCAGCAGGCCAGTATCAACAGGCAACCAGGCAGCCTCTGAACCTTACGGAAAGCGTGTGCCATCTCGAGGGTCCAAGTAGAGGGTCCTCTACTGCTGATCCCCAAGACACATCCAGGCACAGCCAAGGGTTTGCTTGGAGACAGGCTAAGCTGGGTTTCCTTCTGCGGCAGGAGAGTAACCCGAAATGAGCAAAACAAACGTTTAAGATACGCGTCTCCCTGGTAATTTCTGTGCAGATTAGAAAAGGAGAATGACTCTCTGCATTTTGCTACGTGAAATCGAGTTTATTGGTCTTCTACATGAAGTGCATGAGGGACAGGGCATTTTCTACTGAGATGAACAGGATGAACTTGAGCTTGGATCTCTATGGAAACAATTTCTGCTGATTTCTGTAATTTTGCAGATTTTCAGAAGTTCTGCATCTCTAATACTTAGGCAAAGGCTGTTTTGCAGTATTTTCAGTCCTCTCCATGACCAGTTTCATCTGAGTGCTGGGACTGACAGACCTTTTTCTGTTCATGTTGTGATTGGTACATAGTCTGGTGGCCAAGAGCCTAAGCCTGGTTACTCCTCCCTGCTGCACAGAAGCGAGCTGCTCCACTCCACTCCAATGCTGTCATTACTTCCTGTGCTCAGAAACTCAGTGCTTCCCCGGCACAGGGCCTTTCTTCAGTAGGTAAACTAATTCAGAGATCCTAATTATTGTCCTTTTTAGGCAGTTTCTGTCCTATTAAGTTACAACAAAATTCATTTTGTTGGCATCAGAATTGGTAATAGCAAGGGGTGGTTCTGCAAAGGTGCTGCTTAATGACGACCTCCATTGCCAAAACAAGCAGTACCACAGCTAATGAGGTATCTCCTCTTCTCATCTGTGACATTTCAGAACCCACCAAGGCATTTTACATAACATGTAGTACTATAAAGTGATAATAACCCAAGGGATGACTTTTGGGTGGTGTTCCTCCCAGTGCTGGTTCTCTCTGTTCTGCAACAGTTTGTTCAAATCAACTCCTGAAGCTGCCATGCACTGAAGTTTATTTGCTATAAAAACATGTGAGGTTTTCCAAAATGCAGCTGGACTTCCGCTAAGAAAAAAAATACAGTGAGTGGGAACTGGGCACCTGACCCCAAATCCCTCTGAAACAAGATTCGATCCCCATCATCTTCCACGAAGACTTCGGTCTTAGGCTGGCAAAAGACCCTACTCTTGAAAGTCAGCAGGTGAAAACTGTCATCAGTCAAGATAAATGCTGCTGCCTGAACAGGGTTACAGAGACTAAGAAATGTTAGTTTCATGATGCGTTTTGTTTATTACTCAGTTTTCACTGATGTCCTGAGCTGACAAACATATTTCCCAGGAAGATGGGCAAACAGAAACAATTCATAAATATATATGTATTTCAAACACTCTAAGTACAAACAAATAAAAGCTCTGTTTTGCTATTTTGGGACTCCTGTGCAACCAGCATTTTCAACTGGCCAATTAGCAGCACCAGTTAACCAGTGAAGAACATCCACTTGTTCTTAAATGATCAAATCCAGTGTTTTAAAATTATTGCTCATTATCAGACAAAACCCCAAGATATAAAGGATGTTCATTAAAAATCTTCATTAACAGTAGGGGCAGTATATATTGACAGTACATGCAGCTTTATAATGGTTTTTTGTTTAATGCAATTAAGACCAACATTTTCAGAAATGAATAAAGATGTTTCGCTACCAGTCTGAGGATATTCCAGGAGCAAATTTCTCAGCAGCTCTGATCTTGGCACCTTTCCAAACTCTACCTTCTTTTTGGACAACAGGCTGTGACCCCTGACACAAACGCCTCCAAACCACTTAATGGCTGAAGGTAGAGCATCCAACTGTGACACTGCTCCAAGACTTTGCCACTCACTGCCAACTCCTCTCCCATCTATGTGCTGCTCCTGCCTCTTTGCCAAATGCCATGGAACCTGCCCACTAGGGCTGCCATGGGCTGGGGGTGAGAAAGAGGACCAGTGCACAGAGAAACATCACAGAGTTGTAGACAAATGAGGTATTTTACTCTCTCACTGGTCCTCCAGGCTAGCAGGGTTGAGAGAGGGGACAGTATGGTAAGGTACCAGTGGAAGGTGGAAACGTGGATCTCCTCACAGTGCTTGTAACTAGAGGCTTTTGCAGCTACCAGTAGCAACACCTCGCATGGCGCGTTCCCCGCATGCCTACTGGACAAACTACTCAGCTAGTGGTCTCCCACCAGGGCTACGCTACTGCAGTTCTTTTGCTTGGGAGCACCTTGGGGCCAGCATCTGCCTTCCTGTGCCCTCCCGGTGGGGCATTGTTCACAGACCTCTTCCCTCTGCTCCAGGTGGCCCACTCATTTCTCTGAAGGAAAACAAGGAGCGGCCCTACTTCTGCTAACCCCTCTGCAGAGGAGCCTGGTCTCAGAGGAAAGGAAACTTGTTGACCATCTCATGCCAGTGAGGCATGTTCCTCAGGATATGATGACAGAGATACACTGTGAGGTGTTCTGGCTATCATCCATTCTTTCCCCACTGGGTCTCTTCGGATACACCATGCTGGCCATCTTGAAAAACTCATCTGCCGCATCCAGAGCAATAAGCCGATCCTGCCGAAACAACGGGATTTTACAGTCACTATGGGCTGCTTTGGGCAGCTCCCTTGTCAGTCCTCCCTCCACAGCTGCTCTCAGGTTAAGCCAGGCATTGCACCTAATCTTTTCCCACTTTGTTAATGGGCTGTAGGAGCACCCTGTTACACAGGCTTAAAGGAACTTGGAGGAACAAATTTATGGAACGACAGCACTGACACTTCCAAGGAAGGAGAACAGCCAAGCTACAAGTGCAAGAACTGATGGGGACACCTCAGATGCCACCGTGTACTTGAGTGCACGGTGTACTCATGTACATGGTGCAGTTCACCTATCCATTCCTCTTCATCTGAGCTCACTTGTAGAGATGGGGGCAGCAATGGAGGAAGGCACGATTGGAGCTACTCACCACAACAAAGAGGTAGCGCTCGGAAAGCTCCCAGCTGGTAGGGAAGATGTTTGTCTCCTCAGACAGCTTTAACAGGATGTCCCGGGCTTTGCCCATGTTCTGGGAGTCACTAATGATGCTGAGTTTGGTCACCGATAAGAGAGAGTCCGCTTCCTTCTGGAAACCTGGGATGTGTTACACAAACAAGTCAAACATGTGAGTAGGGTCACCTCTGAGTCCTCCAGGTTCTTCCATGGTTCTTTATTCCCTGCTCACCTTGGACTGCTGCATTCCCTACTTGCTAAAACAAACTGGTGTTTCCTTGAAGCAGGCTCCGTATCTGCACTTGGGGCAGGTATGAGCTTGCTGGTGTGGAAAAAAAACCCCACATAAATCCACTCAGTGCAAGTTTACTGTTGGTTTTCCAGAGAAGGTGTATGAACATTCACACCCAGGGTGTTGTCTCAGCTCTTGCATATTCCTCATGCTGTCAGAGCTCTCAGGGCTAGTGGGGCTTCCTGAGCACCCCAGTGACTATGCCTATATGTTGTTGGGAGGTAACAATGGTAAAAAAGCTGTGGCAGTAGTAGAATCATGTGTGATTGTTCCTGTAGCAGTCAGCATTTCCTATAGGAATGGGTATCCAGGGAAGGAAAGGGGGAAGAGAATGAATGAAGGGATCTTTACATGTAACGGCTATCATTAACTCTTCCTTCAGTTCCAGGGAGCTGGTGGTGATGTGTCTCACCTGGAAATACTTATGGAGAAAGAGTGGTGGTCTTATGATAAAAGCACAGCTATAGATAACCAAAGATAGCAGGTTTCACATCTGGTTGCACATGTAGCTTCAGTACGGCCGAATGATCCCAGGCCTTGAGCTTCCACACCCTTTGCAAAACAGCTTCAGAGCCATTGTGGATGTGAGGGAGATGTGGGAGAATTTTTGTCAATGTGCAGCAACAGATGTAAGGATGTTACGTGATCCCTCTCATGTTTGGTCTGTACAGGTTGTGCAAGATGAACGCTAATACCCAGTTATGAATTTATAATGGTCCTCCCATCCAGATGCCAGAACGGCAGGTAGGGCAGGAGGAGCTACGATATTTATCTCTCTTGCTCCCAGTGATAATATCCTTGAACAACCCAACAGGTGTGCTCCACTTGCACATCCTCCTCATGTTAGCTGCCAACCACCTCCAAAGTATGATGCAAGTCACCAAGCTGATGTGCCAGTACGATGCATCTCCTTGGCCTGACTGTCACATGCTGCGTGCAATGCAATGGGGCAAACCCACTGCTACCTTCTCCAGAGGAGCATCAGCTGAGCACACAGGACCAGTGGGTGCAGTTCACTGTCTGCGGGCTAGGAAATAGCAGGAGTAGGAGGACCACTGATGAACAATTTCATTCGGTGAAAGAATATTTCAAATTCGCTCAGGAGCAAACAAAGTGAGTGGTTTAGCTCTGATCAGCTGGCATTGGCTAAGGAAGGAAAACAGATGTATCTGTGTTCATATCTGAAAGGAATATTCATTTCTCCCTGCTTATCCTGTTCAGAAAAAAAACAGAGTGAGCTCCCAGGGATCCTGCTAAGTTTGCATAAGGAAGCGTGACATGGATGAGCATGCATGCATGAGCTTGAAAGGCTCTCCTGCTCGTCATAGTTTGTGGGCACTGTGATGTGCCTGCAGACACAGTGGCCCCATCTCCTCCCAGCCATGCCTGGGCTCCCACAGGCTCTCAGCAACTGTGGGGGCTACCTGAAGGCACTGCTCAGCAACCTTGTTATGTTTCCCTCCCTCTCTCCTCTACCACTCTGATTTTGGGGAGCCATTCCCATCCTCCACCATTGTGGGAACTCTCATTTGGTACCACACAAATGACATCCTTTTGTCCTTTACCTTACCTAAATCCTCCAAAATGTGTTTCCACCTGCTTCTCACTTCTTTTCGGGTCTGCCGTAAGGTATAGATATCATAATTGAGCTTTTGCCATTCCTGCAAAGCAAAACGGTAAGAGACAATCATTTGCATGTGAGGAGGTCTCTGTTGCTTTTCTAGAAAATTCAGCTTTTAGAAAGAGAATCAGAGTTGAACTGTTGATGGTTGGCACTGAGGGATTGGTGTAACGGTCAATGGCCAGGCTGCTGTTGCCCCTGAATGAAATTATACCGACCAGCACAGAATATTTTAGCTTGACATTTAGTACAGCAGCTCTGCATCTTCTCTGCATGTACAAAACAGGTTTCCAGTTACCTTGAAACAGGATTACAGAATTTATCTTGGGCGTTGCTGATGACCAAAGTGGTCTCCTCACTCAGACAGGGAGAATATCATTCCAGCTCTGTGCTGGAAATTACAATGTTCTCCTAGGCTGGAGAACAACACGAACTTCCAAATGTAGCTCATTTGAGAGACNTTGCCCGGCATAAAAGATGGCTTCTTAGCAGCTGAACTTTGGGACATTTTCCCCCACCAAGGATCACGACGATCGGAAGGGCCGGCGGAACGCTGACTGGACCTGGGACCATAGGGACGCCTTGGACCCGTGGTGGTAGCTATAATCCTCTTTCCCTCTCTTTACTTTACCTTCTTTCTTCCCCCTTACTCTTTCTGTCTATCACGTGCCACTTTGCGGGCAAGAACAATAAAGTTGCACTGTTTGATTGAAGCATAACCCCTTGGCGTGGTCGCCTTGATGTTTTGCGCTTCGAGATCACAGCAAACGAACCATCACGCGTCCACTGAGTGGACCGTGACACTGGTCCAAAGTCTTCTACCCCAAACCTTGACGCTCCTGCTAGTATCAAAACCTGAGGTTGTGAAGATACCTTGTTTGGCCTTTAACATCCTGGGAAAGCATGACCACATATTAATAATTACCTTTGATAAACTACTGCAACACCTTATTTTCCTATCCTTGCAGTTGAACTGGCATGGCACATTTTCTTGCAGCTGATAATAGCCCATGAGAAACTAAACGTCTGAAAAGAAATTGCTGCTCTCAGTATGGTCACGTATTCAGTGCCTTCTCCAAAATGCTCAGACCTCTCTTTGGCATTTAACTGGAGCAGGCAAGTTTTCAAAAGCACTGGAAAACAAGAAAAATAGACTTTAAAGGCTGGGGTGCCCTGTTTTAAATAGCAGAGAAGAGGAATGCACGTGGATGGCTGAGGGCTGAGCTGGAGCCACTTTACGTAGTAACTATTAGTGGCTGCTGGTTGCTGCAGTTAATGCCTCACTTAACTACACAGCTTTAAATCCTTGCACTTGACCTCAAGTTTTCTATCTGTATCATGGGACACTGTCTACAACAGAAGGTTTTGAGGTTATTTATTAAAATTATACTAACACATGCAAACACATCTGTATAAGTACACACTGCTGGGAAAACACGTGTATTCTGCAAGAAAAACAGGAGTACCTTTCTAGCTGAGTTTAATCAATGTGTTTAGAGAAGCATCCACACACCGGCTCATAACATCACTCAGGTAATTTCCCTACACTAACAACCTTAATTAATCTCATTTCTCAGCAACAGATTAGATAGGTAGAGTCTCGTAGCATAAACAGGTGTTAATCTGTGCCACCTCCCTGGGATTTTTCTACATGACATACTGAGTTCAAAGCAATACTCAGGAAGCTTAGCTGCATGTTAGAAATCTCACTGGTTTTCTGATACTCAGTGCTTTAAAGAGTTGACTTGACTTGATAAAGAGTTGGAGATTTCTTAATGGTTTTCCCCTGAACCCTGCTGACACACCGTGACTGCAGAGAATTAAATGGCAAGTCTGTTTCCTCATTCAGCAATAGCTGCAGGAAGCCCTTGGGAGATTATGCTTTGGAAGAAGCAGTTGATGGGTTAAGACATTGGTGAATCCAAGTCAGGAGAGCAGGGGAAACATGGCTCAGCCTGTAGCCACTTGCGTTGCATTCCCTGCCCCCCCAGAGAGCAAAATCCCCTTCAGTTTTGGCACTGTGTTGCTGTCAGTGCTGCCCGTCAGAGGCACATTTCTCTCTTGGCTGCAGCGGTACTTGAAAATAACTTTGCTGTTTGCACAGGAGGGCATCTGGCTGCCAGTACAAGGTATCAAAATGCCTCTTCGGCCCTCTGTGAGGGATAGGAGGTGAGGACAAGACTCTCCCTTCTCATGACACTGGCTCAGAGTTAGAAACTGAGCTCTTCTCAGTGTAAAAGTTATTATAGCCCGGGGCGGAAGTGTATTGCAAACTTGGAAGTTTTAAAGAGATTAAAAGGCTGCACGATGCCTTGCTGCTTGCTGGCAGAGATCCCTCAGAACCATCTCAGCCTGCTCGTGACCCCATGGTATAAGCAGGAAGGAGAGCAAACCAGCCTGGGCATGCTGGTGGGGAAATGAGCTGTGCATCTCTGCCCTCCCAAGGAGATAACCAAGTACTTTAATGCAGACAATCAATCAGTGTGGCCACTGTGATGCCAGGCACGCTTCACACTGCCAAATCAGAGTCAAAGGGGCTGGAGAGACACTCTTCTCCCCAAAATGTGGCTTGCTGGCACCAGGCAGCAGCTTTGAGGGTTACAGGGATTTACGCACCATGGTAGCAAGCCAGACTTCTTGCTAAGCTAAACAGCGAGTACTGCTTATCATACAGGGAAGCTACTCCTGATTTTCTGTGGATTGAGTGTATCTTTCCCTTGTCTGTTTTTGTTTTAAGGTAATGTAGATGATGGCTTTCTTGTACGTTGTGGTTACTGAGTCATGTTGTGGAAGTGAATGTGGTGCATACTTAGACCAAGAGGACGTCTAACTGTTCTATTGATGAATAATTTGGGGAGTACGCAAAGGAGTGGCTTTGGTACAGAAAACTATGGTTAACAGTGGTGTCTGGTGGGGGTATGTCTTGTTTTGGTAAGATTTCTTTATCCTGAGCATGGAGCTGGATGTAGTAATATTTCTGTAGAGAAAGCTGGGAGGAGGAGGATGCATGTGGTGCCAGTCATTGAAAAGCAACTAGAGTTAGCAGAGATTATCAGGATGAGCTTGGGCAGCTACAGGCTGAGCTCTCAGAGGAACTCATGCCCTCTTCTTCATCTGCCTCAGAAACCAAGGAGTTTTCCCAGGCAATTCCTTTTAGCAGAGACATCCTAAATGCCATGGGCAGGGGGGCTGTCTTCTGTGTTGCTTTAATGAGGAAATAAAATTAAGAGCATCTTTCCATTCCCCAAATTACTCTCAAAAGCATCTCCCTTTAACTACACATCAGAGGAAGAGCAAAGCTTGTCTGCCCACTTATAAGAACGGGAACATCAGAAGCTTTGGGGAGGGTGTTCCCCCTGCACATCCTATGAGTCACCAAGATATGACATGCAGAGGGAACATTTGGTCATGGCCAGGCAGCATCATGAGGCCAAGGCTACTCAGCACCTGCTGCCAGGAAGGCCCAGGGCAGGCAGCCAAGACTCTCCACCAAATCCCGCTTTCCCTCAGCCCTTACCGTGGCTTGGACAGGGACAGCTGCAGTGTACCAGGACTCTGGGAGATGCAGGCCAGGGCATGGAGGTCCTTGGGCAGCCCTGGGCAGAGCAAGGCCAGAGCAGGCTGCCCTCCATGACGCATCCCAGGCTGGCTCCCTGCCGGATACCCTTCCAGCAAGGTGTCCGAGGTGTCCTGTATGCAGGCATGGGTCAAGCAGCTCTCCCACAAAACTTGGCTTCATTTTGCATTTCTTGCACATCTCCCTTACCTGTCCTGGCTCTTGTGAAGTCAGATCTAACTTCTGGAGTGATGAGGAGGCTTCTCGCACACAGTACTGGGAAAGTTCAGTGAAAGATTGGTCTTCACCAAACCCCTTGGGGTTTCTATGGGTCTGGGACATCCCAGAAATGCAGTCAAAATCAGTCCTTCAAGAAAAATATCCCTTTGCCCAAATCTGAATTACCCACAGGAAACCAAAGCAAGTTGCAGTTCCTGGCCCTGTTTTTTTGCAACCAGTTTTGCCCTTTTAAACTGACAGAGCAGAGCCCAGCATATACCACTGGGGGCCTGAGAAAACCTTTTGTGCACAAGTCAAGAATATGCCAGGAACAGCAGGGAAACCCTGCAGCCTCTCTCCTCTGAGTGCTCAGCACTCCAAATATTTACCTGGAAAACTTCCCCAGACTCTGTAGTGTGATGTACTAAGCCTGCAAATTCCAAATGGAAATGAGGAAATGCTGGGCATGAAATAAAAGCCAGGCTGGTAGATAACTGAGCGTTCTAGTTAAAAAATGTGCCAGGCGAACAGGTCAGCACAGTCCAGCATTTCATCCCTGCTCATGTGAAAATTCCTAATTAGTAGGTAACTTTCCCCATGTTGTCAAAGCAATCCTCAACCAAAGCCTTCTCCTTTATTCCCATGAAAGCAATCGGTGCCTCTATTCTGCACAAGAGTTATTCTGGAAATGCAGTCAAGACAGAGTTATCAGAGAAAAACTGCAAAACACCAGCCCAGGCAGATAGCATGCCACATCCAGTGATGCTCCTGCTCTGGCTCTGCAATTTGCCCCACAAGAAGCAGTTGAGGAAATGCAAACTAGATCCATGCTCATACATTGAACCATCACTAGACATTTCATCTTAGAATAAGCTTAAATTGAGTTCAGTTTTGAGAGAGGCGTGCAGGAGGTGACATATCATATTTCAGTGGGTTAGTTCTGGGCTCCCCAACCAGCATCCCCAACCCTGGACAAATCTCAACACCTCTCTATGCCCCAGCAACAGCAGACTTTTTCTTGACTCTTTTAAAAATGAATAATCCTCTAGCAGAGCAGGAGGAAGCAGGAAAATAGGCCTTGTCAGCTCATTAATGGGCTTGCCAGGAGGATCATGGGGGTATAGCTCTGCTAGCCAGGCCTCTAGCAGAGGTGCAAGCTGAGGAACTGCCTTTGCTAGTGGGTTATATGATCCCACCTTTCCCAAGGGAATAAGGCAAAAGAAGAAAGAAACATGACATTTGCAAGAAGCCCTAAGAACAGTGGGTTTTCCTCGGTCATAGTGCAAAAGCCCACCTTTAGTTTCTGTCCAGAGACCCTTGGCGCAGCTTCCCTAAACCCTGCTCCTTTTCTGAAGCCAGTACTGGTGCAACAGCTCAGGTTCTCTGCTCATGGCTGGGTAACCCCACGCACCTTGTCAGATGATATTGAGGCACCAGGGCCACCACAAACTGGTCCTCATAGAGCAGGGCATCTACCATACTGTGCACTTTAGCCAAATAAGCCCAGCTCTTGCTGTCAGCATTGGAAGCACAGTAGTCCTCCTTCCCCATAAAACACTTTCCTCTGCACTAGCAGAGTACATGCTGAAAAGGTGACCCAGTCTGCATCTATGCAGCATCTTAAATAACATCCTGTTTTCCAGAGGTCCTCATTTCACCTCCTGATTTGATTTCAACTGCAACAGGTTCAACAATGCTGCAAGGGAAAAAAACAACATTGTTTCCATATTTGAAACATTGACCCCAGCCTTTAAAAGCTTTGATACCAGCTTTTTTCTCCAAAGGCTTCATCAGCTTTACCAGTCTCCTTAAGCGAGTCCATCAGCTATGGCTTTTCTGGCTTTCTCTGCACATACCCTCCCTCGCCCACACTTTGCTTCTAGAAGTGCATCCAAGCACATCATGCTCATCAGCCTCAAGCAGCAAGTTGCTCAGTCCTTATCATTTTAGAAGGCTCCAGGAAGTCTTGCCGCGTCTACCTATGGCACAGTGAGTTTGGCAACCAGTGGGTGCTCCAGCGGGCTCTATTAATGGCCCCATGAGCCATCGCTCCCAGCAAATGGCACCGAGTAGGACGAGCAAGTGCACGTGAAACAGTGTGCACCAGGACGTCACGGTGCATGCTTTGAAGAGCTCACTCAGCGAGGAGCAGTGTGGAGAAACCCTGACATCCTTACGCAAGCCAGGGTCACACCAAGTTTGGACTGGAGCTGCTAAATTTCCCAGAGTGGGGCCTTCAAGAGAGGGCAGGGAGAAGAAACGGCTCGGCTTGGGTCAATGTTGGTGTCCGGTCCCATGGTAGGGGCAAGAACCGATCCTGAAGAAGGACACCAATGCTATGAGTTGCTGGCAGCCTCACCACAAATGATCTAACATGCAGAAACTTGACTGAGCTACCAGGTGCACTCAGTGTCAGAGAGCCTGGCCCTTGGCATACGCAGTTTGGTTTATTTATTGACAGTGATCCACAACACAGAGGTGCCCAGTCCAGGGTAGAGTTCTCCGGGACCATGCCCACTGACCTCCATCACTGCACCGATGCCACCGCTGCATCTTGGCCCACCACTTCTCCCACCCTAACTCATAGCACCTTGTTACTGTGTGAACCATCATTTCAAAAAAGAAACAAGGAAAATACCCAGGAAAGCAGAAGTGGGTTAGGCAGATTAAGATGTGATACTGGTTTGAGGCCAAGGTGGTGCCGTGCAGATAAAGCACACGTGACGTCAAGCAGCCTGCTCTTTCCTTGGGATCCTTCCAAAGTCCTGTGCTAGGAAATTGCTAAGATGAAGGAGGGGAATGGCAAAGCATACAGCAAAAGTGCCAACACTTCTTTGTTAAATGAAAGAGCAGAAATACAGGGAGTAGTTCTCATTTCAGTCCAATTGTAACCAAGAGAAAAAAGGACCTACAATTTTGTAATGCTTGTGCACTGCACAAATAAGAAACTGTCTTTCTGCCCCCTGTCTTCCAGCAGACACATGCTTTCCCTGGGAAGTCTGGGAGCAGAGCAGCTCCCAAAGCAGATTATGGCTTTTGTAGCCCAGTGCTGGTTTGCAATTAGATTTTTTTTCTCTCTAAGGGCTGAAGTCTTATATAAGGAGGGGAAGGCGATGCAATCTGGCCTAGCTTTAATATGCTCACTGGAGTAAGGAGAGACTTTGGCACCCAGAGCAAAATGCAGGAATATTGGCTTTGCCAGCCAAGTCTTTCCCTGTTCTACCACCTAGAAAAAGCTGCAGATGGAAACTGCAGCAGCTTTCCAAGCTTATACGTCATGCCTCAGTTTCCCAAGCTGTAAAACAGGGATAGTTAAGAGGGTGACAGTCACGAGCTACAAAGGGCACTGTGCCATAATTTACATCAAGCATATTATGTGTTGGCTTTCTTCAAAGTCGGCCTGATGTTCTGCTCCTCAGGCTTTTTAGTCAATTAACACTGCATAAAAAAACACAGTATGTGACCTTACATTTGTTGTGGAGAGGAAGTCCCATGCTCTTTGCACTTTGCCTTCTTCCAGGCACAGCAACTGCTCAGACCTGATAAAAATTCTACAGATACACTGAAAGGTGGGGAGAATTTTGGATCTAGGACAAGCAGGTACAGCAGGTTTAGGACAAGCAGACACGTTGGGTTTAGGACAAGCAGGTACACTGGGTTTAGGACAGGCATGTGCAAGAGCATCCTCCTGCTCACCCATAACTGATGCTCTCCTCTGCAACCTGAGCAAGGCTGACACAAATTCTCCTCTGCCCAAGGAGGCATTTTTTTAGTAGCTTATCCACTTACAATACTTGTTTTATAAATAATAACAATTTTTAGGAGGCCTGACTCATAATGAGCCCTAAATCAAGCTAAAAGGATGCTCGAATGGGTGCAGGCTGAAATCGGGAGCTTCAGTGCTGCCCTGAAGTACACCCAGCTCTGCAAAAACCTGGGACGAGAGCAGCCTCCTAAATGGAGTTGTCCCCCATCTCCTTCAGGCAGTTTGGGCTGGATGAAGTTCCTTGTCTTCCTCAAAACAAGAAATGGAAAGACAGAGAAAATAGCAGTGGAGAGATAAAAAGATAAAAAAATCATTGAATCATGGAATCATTTAGGTTAGAAATTACCTGTTATAGCTTTAAGCTTGTGTGCAGCCATGAAAACTTTGTTACAAAAATCATCTATTGTAAACACTACAAATACTTCGATCCCTGCCAAAAAACTGCCAACATTGCATGGGGATTCCAACCAGCTGTATACAAGGGTTGCATTATCTCATTTTAAGTTCCGAAAATTGGAATTTTGTGAATCGTAATTTTGATCCCAGCTATACCTCTGGAGCCTAAGGCTTCTTGCGAAAGTTGATCCAGCTTTTGGTTTAAGGGGACTATCACGGGAGGAAGAGTTACAGTCTTGTGGTCTCTTGGATGAAGTGGGATCATGTTGAAATTAAATGTGAAGCCTCCAGGCTTTCCTGCAAATATTTTGCACTTGTAAAAGCCATCAGAAAGGGGAAAATGTGTCACTAGTTGCTACAGCCTACTCCTAACCAGGCCACTGAAAGCTCTTTTGTGCCAAAGGAAATCAGGGCTGCAAAACACCCTTTATGTAACAGCGATCATTTTTCCCTTCCGTGCTAAGAGCTGTGCCCATTCTCCGCTTCTCAGTAATTGCTGTATAACCCATCAGAGGAGTATTTAATTTGACACGTCACTGGAGTGGCAGTTCAACTTCAGGCACTGCCATTGCTGGGCAAACACCACTGCAGGCAGGGCTAACACCAGTCCCATCATGGAAAGCCCAAGCCAGGGGAATATTGGACAAAAAAAAGCAGCCTGTGAAACTAGGAAACTTTGCTGGAGATCCCAGTGCTACCAGTACACATTTGCAGGTGCTGCCAGTACCCATTTGATGGTGCTGGTGACAATGCCTTCAGGGCATTGAGCATCCCAGCTCAGGGTGGCTTTCCTGTCTCAGCTGCTGGGAACATGAGGGATGAGATGGCTACAGATACATCAACACCAGATGTATGATAAAATCTGAAGGGTGATGGAGTAGATGGGAGCACTTGATATCTATGTAAGCCACGGCAGGGGACTTTGAGTGTCTTTATAGAAGCTTAACAGGTGCTTAAATTGAGGCACTGCCAAAGCACCTGATAGCACTGAGCCTCAGCCCGCAGTGAAATCGAGCATGAGGAATAGCACCACCTCACCTCCGAGTCTTTGTCCAGCTGGTTCCTGACCACGATCATGTTGTACAGCACCCGGTCATCATCTGCTTCCGTGTGGGTCATGTCATGTGGGGTGCTCCACAGGTTCTGCTCCTCGTCCCGTGCCAGCGTGGCTCCGAAGGAGGCGTAGGGGTTGTTGTTACTGCAGAGACAGAAAGAGGACAAGCAGCATTAGCTACTGCAGGATCACGCCTGCTCCTTCTACCTTCCCAGGGTATGCTGTGGCATCCCCTCTCACAGCCCAGGATCCTGCCTGGGAGAAGGGAGAAAGAGGAGAATTGGGAAATGGGAAATTAGACAGAGCTTTTTTACCTTAGCAAACATCCTGACCACGCAAAGCATGGTTCAAAACCAGGTAGTGCTGCCAGGAAAGACATCAGGCACAAATTCTCTGCAGACACTACATATCATTTGAGCAGCTAAGATGGAGGAACTGTGAGTATCTGTCTGCAAGGGTGAGAGATGGCATCTTCCCGTTGCTCCCACAGTCCCCTGCCCTGCTCCCCATCATGTTTTCCCACCCCAAACTCTGCACAACTCCGCCCCACAGCCTCTCCAAGCTTAACGTGGGAACAGCTCTAATTAACTAAGACTCAAAAATCCCATTGGCTGTGAAGGGTATTTTCTCTCTGCCCAGCTAACTCTGCAGCCATGCCAAGATCCCAGTGGCATGATCTGTACCTACAGAGACTTTGTGCATAGCGGGCAAGGGGACAGCTTCATGCAATGCATCTCCCGTGCCTCTTGGCCAATGAAGCAGCTTCTGCCCATCTTCTCCTCAAAGGCAGTGCCTTTGGGCACAGTTTTACTTCAGACAAAACACATATCATCTCTGCTGAGGCAGCTGTGATTGGCTAGCCCAGGGAAGTGATGGTGTGGGAGGATCTCATCCTTGTGTATAAACACCTGATGGGAGGGAGAGAAGGAGACGGAGACAGACCCAGACCCTTCTCAGTGGTGCTCCATGATGGGATACTCATTGAAATACAAGACATTCTGTTTAATCATAAAGAAGGTGGGTGAACACTGGTACAGGTTGCCCAGAGATGTTGTGGAGTCTCTGTCCTTGGAGACACTTAAAACCCTACTGGACACGGTCCTGGGCAACCTGCTCCAGCTAACCCTACTCAAGCAGGGGTTGGACTGTTTGGTCTCCAGAGGTCCCACATCCACGATCACGTCTCTGTGTGACCCTGAGTTCCAAATTCTACTGAATCAAGCAGGCAATCTCTGCAGGTGCCCTCCTACCCAAGCAGCACCTACTGGAGTGAGACAGCAATGCACTGAGCTACACAAGGACCTGTGCCAAGGCACAGAAAAGATACTTATCCCCATCCTTATTTGGAGATGGAAGCATCCTCAGCCTGCTTGTGAATTCTGGGATTCATTCGCTCAGTGGTCAGGAAAGTAGAGCATGATCTTCCGGGAAGTCTGTCCCCACCGAGGCAAGAAGCTTTTTTCCGCATTAGTGGCAGTTCTGTGTTTTATGGTTTCATTGTGCCAGTGGGATGTGCCTTTTTTTTTTTTTTTAAATTAATAGGATTATTTGATTCTGCTGGGAGAACTTTTAGCAGAGGATTTCCATAATATTTCTAATCAAAGTGTCCAGACATTTGAGCAGAATATAAAGTAATATTTTTGGCCTTACCCAATAGACTAATCAGCCATCCTGCAACAATCCCTGCTCACTTCTTGTTGGAACATCCCACTGTTTATTCTGTTTGCTACCCAAACCCCATTCTTTTCACAAGGAACTCACCCAGTGAAACCTCAGATAACACTGCAGCTGCCTTAGCTGTGATGCCAAGCCATAAAAAAAATGGTAAGAGGAGCACCAACACATAGATAAAATACAAAAGAAATCATTTACATCAGTGTTCCTGCAGGAAGGTTAATTAAAATAAAAACCTGAGCAACAGGTAAAAAGAGAAAAGATAATATCATATAATTTCTCATTAAATACAAGCAAACATACTTCGGAGTGTGTGGATGGCCACTCCTACACCAGAGCCAGCATGAGTTCACTCGAATCACCTCTCAACATGGAAGGGATCACCCCAGAGCTAGCCATGCTCTCATCATGAATTTGGTCCCAACCTGCCTTTAGCAGGCTTCTTCCCACTCAGTGATTTACCAGTACCCTGAACATCTGACTTACTTTACAAACCAGTATTTGGCAATAGCACTAACATGCCACAGCTTTTATGAGCCACTCCCCTGCAGCTTGCAAGGCATTTCCCAACTCATCTCTTTTTCCAAACAGTCACAGGGAGTATCCATCAGACTCTTAGAGAAACAGGCTGTGCCCAGAAGTCAGCAAATCCGTACAAGCACGGAGAGCACCCACAGAACTCACTGGTCTTCCAAGCAACATTTAAAATGAAGAAATGTGAGGAAAAGAAAGGAGCACATGAACAGCAGCCTGCTTTGCAGCTTACAGGAGTCTCCATGGGACCAGAGGGGACTCAGACCATCCCACACTCCGGGCTTTATCCCAAAAGTGGTGAGTGCTAATGCTTCATCAACAAATTTCTGTTCCAGGGGGCTTTCAGTCCAGATTAAACTCATTTGGAGATTTGGAGCCCAAATTCTCAGTTTAATTACATCCTGAAGACACCGTCCAAACCAGATTCCACTTTTGTGCATTGAGAGACAGCCAGGCAGCCCAGACACTCCGCTGCAGCAGCCCAGCGCACTAGCTTTGTCCAAGGTTTCTTTTCCCAGCCCTATGCTAACACTATGCCTATACCCATGCTCCAGCCACACAACCACACAGAGCACTGGCTGCTGTAACTAGCCTCATCACTGGTTACAGCCGCCCTTGTACGTGCTTAAGGAATATATGCACCTAACTATACACATATTACCTCCTTCTCACTGCTCTCTTCTTTGACACGTCAGATTTATGACGCTGCAACCACTCCACTTGGGGAAAATAAGGTGAAAAGTCCTAAAGTCAACATTTTGGTAGCAAAAACCAGCTCCCAAAAACTAAAACTCAGCTGAAAGATTTGAAATCTCAAGCAAGTAATTCATTTTAAACAACACTGTGATAAAAATAAAAGCACAGCAAGCAGGCTCTTGTGAGATCCTCCCTTTGAAATAAAACCCCAAAGCCTCCCAAAGAGGGACAAGCCAGGGATTAGGCTGTTAGCTTAATTACGCTAGCACACTTGTGCAAGAGTGGGTGCCTTCGGAATGCCCAGCATTTACATAGG
Source organism: Baryphthengus martii (assembly GCA_013396935.1). Classification (NCBI taxonomy): domain Eukaryota; kingdom Metazoa; phylum Chordata; class Aves; order Coraciiformes; family Momotidae; genus Baryphthengus; species Baryphthengus martii. The sequence continues at coordinate 45,747 of VWZK01019088.1, read as the reverse complement.
CTCTCCTACTTATAGCCAGCATTAATTGGATTGCCGGCAGAAGGAGTGTTACTAAAGAAAGGTGTGTGGTGAGAGACAGCCACCCCGGCCAGCAAGGCAGCAGGAAAGAGCCTCTCGACACGTGTGCTTGGCTCTCCTCAAGTTAATGCCAACTTCCTGGGCTGGAGGCCCCTCACTCAGGATTATCTGGTTATTATTTAAGTAGCTGCTTTACCGGCATGAAAATAGGACATTTCAAGCCCTGTTGCTGGCTCTGCTATTACACAATACCTATGTAGGCCATACTGGGAGCAACCCACCCTCCTTCTTGAAGTGCCTCTGCCTTGCTGATGATCCTGAGAAGGCATGATCCTGGCCCCTTCCCAGGCCTAAGGTATCTGGTGCAGGCTTCGGTCATGGCCAGGACACTGGCTGGCAGCTGAGGAAGAAAGGAGAGGTGACAAAAAGCCTGTGCACAGATGTTTTGCAGCATGCAAAACCTTACATGCTTGCACAGCTCGGAGCAATTCTCCACAAACTGGGGCTTCACCTTTTCATACAAACCCACAGCCTCACAGTGAGATGGGTGCAGCCAGCAGCGGGGGAGAAAAATCTGCTCTCTAGAAATCAGCACACATGTTGCTTTCACATACAGCTGGTTCCAGCAGCACATCGTCATCTCCTTTCCAGCACCCTCGGAGAGCTATCTGATCGTGTAACCTGGGCCCTTGCACAGCAATGTGGGCACCTCTATTTGTTTGGTGCCTCAGTCTCCCCTATTGAAATCCCACCACGGAAGGACAAAAGCTGAACGATTCCCGTGGCAAGGGGCACACGAGGGACACTGGAACTGATTGGCACAAAGCCCCAGCAGGCAGCAGCTCGGCAGGCATCGCTCCACGAGGTGTGGGAAAGAACCTGGCCTTTGTGACAAACCAACCCAGGCGGAAAGGGAACTGAAAGCGGCTTATTGATTTTCTATCCGTTTGGAGCCTCGTTGGGTTCTCGCAGGGGATGCCCAACTCCCCGCCGGAGATTCCAGTGAAAACATTGGAAACTGGTACTGGAGGAAAACGGGGCTCGCTTCGACGCGCTGGGGCAGTCAATCTGCGGGAAAGGGCCGGCACGGGGGCGAGGAGGGGCCCGCGTGTGGCTGCGGACCAGGGGCTCGACCCACGAATCATCCCTCCTCCCGCGCAAATCGAGGAGAGGCGGCGGAGGGGACACAGCCCCATCCCTCCAAGAGGGCTGGGGGCTAGGGATGGGGCCGGGGTTGCGGGGGGTGTCTCACCTGATCAAAGGCTCCTTCTCGGGCGGTGCCGCCTCCNGCGCCGCACCCCTCTTACCCGCCCCGCCGCCCTTCCCCGTCAGATGCGGCCGTTGCCACGGAGGCTCTGGGCAGTTTTATTCAGAGCCAGAGCCCCTGCGCCCTTCCGGTCCCTTCTAAGCTATCCTGCTCCTTCGTGCATCCTCCTGAGCCCTCCTGCTCTGTGCTGCATCCTCCTGCACCCTCTTTCATCCCCACACACTCTCCTGCAACCCCTTGCATCCCTTTGCATTCTGCTGCACGCTCCTGCGCCCTCCTGTGGCCCTCCGCGCCCTCCTGCACGCTCTCGCGTCTTCCCATATCCTACTGCACCCTCCTGCATCCTCCTACATATTTTCACACCTTCCCACACCCTCCTCGATGCCCATTTCAGTCTCCAGCCCTTGCGCCCCAGCTGAAATGGGCCACCACTGGCCACCACAGCATGGCAAAAAACAGCAATCCCTCCTTTCCGTTCCTCCGCACCACTATGCTTCCAGGCTTTTTCCCCACTTGGCTTTCGAGGCACAGAGCTGTGATCCTGGGAATGGCAATAGCAGATGGGCAGGGGGTGATGGACTCGGCCATCTCTCAGCACAGGGGTTTTGGAGGAAGGAGAGAAGAGCCTAAAACGTCACTCCCTTCCCCTTTATTTCTTTTTTTTTTTTACAATGAATATTCCTATCACGTGCACAGCTCAGACCTCAAGGAAGAAGAAAAAAAAGCTTAGCCACTGAATTAAGATGGTCCTGAATCTTGTTTAACCACCGCAAGTTTGATTGCATTTCAGAACAGACCATGGAGAATCAGTCAGTCCCCAAAGCAATTGCTCTAGGTGTGGCTGGCCACGTGCATACCAAAGCATCATTTGAGTACAGGATCTTCCTGACACCACTGACTTTTTGCTTATCCCAGCAGATATAATAATATCATCTACTCTACTATAGCCTCATGCCCAGTGCATGCATATGAAGGAAGGTGAAATGAGATCCATTTTCTTTTCAATCCCAGCGTTTGTTAAGTCATCATCAGTGAATTTATGGCCCCTTGGATGCCTAGGAGCCCCTGGATAGTGAAGGTCTGTGCCAGACAAGGCACAACCAGTTTGTCATCTGGTACCTTCACATGGGCCACCTTGGGAACCCACTTGGGAACCCAGGAGGCTACAGTGCTGGACTGTGGTGCCACCAAGGTGAATTGGGACATGTGGGTCTGTTTAAGGCCATCAGGTAACAAGGGATCAGTGGCTCTACAGTTACAGATGACCTGAAGACTACGATAAGCTGTTGGTGCTGCTTTATCAGCAAATAAAGGTGCAAGATGCACCAGGGAGTGCAGAGCATCCTCTGGTCCCTGCATTCTCAGGTGACTTCTACATTTTATTTTATTCATCGGCCCCATGATCAGTCTTCCCATCTTCCTTAATTAAAAGGTGAAATGACAGGAGCAGAGCTTGTTTCTTACTATTTCCAGAAGATCCCAGTTCCGGGGCTTTGCCCCCAGGCAGGGCTTTCAGCTTGCCCTGTGCTGTGCACCTATCATCCAGAAGGAAGGATTTATGGCAGGATGAGCTAGGGCAGAGGCAGGTTTCCTAGCCACGGACGCTCTCCTCTGCAAGCTTCCTCCTCTTCCCCTGACCTTGTCCCTGCCTGCCTTTATTTTTCTCCAACCTTTTGTATACTTGAGCACAAGATTACCCAGCCAATACGCTGGCTGCTGTTAAAAGGCTCCAGCAACTGGCTGTGACATTTGCTCAGGTGTGGATGCGTGTTCCCAAAACAGCCACTACTGCAGAAGCTCCCTTCTCCCTCATTGGCTGATCCACTGGTTCTCTCGCTCTCATCTGGGCTCTCTTTTCCTGTGAGCACTGATTTTTCTCTGGATTGCAGATGCCAGGGAGCAAGTGGACAGAGACAGCTCCAACCCCAGCCGAGACCTCAAGGCACAGCTATAATGCAAGGAGCCATGTGGTCAGCTGGGACATCCTTGATTTCTGGCTAATGTCCTTCCGTACAAGATTTTATCCCGTGCTCCACTGCTTGCATGCCAAGAGAATTATATTCTTCACCAGTTTAAAGTCTGAGCCCTCTTGGTTTAAAAAGAGCGTTGCAGAAATACCAAGTATTTTCCGATCCCGTTATTCCTTCTGTGAATATAAATCTTGTTCTTGTCCCACTTGAGAACAAATAAACAGAGAAAAGTCTCCTGAGAGCCAAAGCATTACTGGGGTCTCAAAAGCAAATTGTTTTCTTCACATGGTAAGAGAAATGTCACCGGTGGCTTCTCAGTGTCAATAATGCAGGTGATGGAGCCAAGCAGCAATGCTCCAGAGAGCAGCGTGCCTTGAGTGTTTCACCCATCCCCCCTCAGGTGCTGTGACCCCATTACATCATCATATCACTGCTATCTTCTTGGTGGTGATGGATCCAGGATGGAGACAGTTGCACCTTATTTATTCATTTCCCATGAGCAAGAGGCTGCTGGTTACAGACTTTTGTGACCCTTCAGTCTAGTTACCACCTAAATCCATGGCCCATGAGCTCCAAGGCTCAGGGGGGGGGCAAGAAGGAAGATGGCCTCAACCCCATCGGTATCTGGAGCCTCTAAAATTGGTAAGTCTTCTGAAAGATGCAGCTTGATGTATCTGGCAGCACTCAAACTCTGTGGACGGGATCTTATGGGCAGAGGCTGGTGTAGGAGTGGTGTAGCCTGGTGGCAAGCGGGACAAGGATAGTGAATGACAAAAAAAACATTATCATTTTTAATGTCACCTAAGCAGAAAATTGAAGGGTCCAAAGTTGCGGTGGCTGGGCTTAACATACATTCATGGGGAAAATAAATGAGAATTTGTCTTCCATTTGAGAGAGGTAGAATTAATTAGAAGGTGTTTATGAGTTCTGTAACCTGTATTTTGTAGCTGCAGGGAGAGAAGACAGTTAAGAGTTCTTCAAGTGATCTTAGCAAAGGCTTTCCTGCCTGCTGGGCTTGGTGTGAGAGTGACACCTGTACTCTGAATAAAGCTGAGATGCTCTTCTCCACTGGCACCACAGCAGGACAGGAGGGGAAATTACGTCTGCAGAAACAGCAAAGTACCTAGCTAAGGCAATGACAAGTGTTTTGTTTTCAGGTGTCAGGATGAGGGGAGGCCAGGACCAGGCTGCCGGCAGCGAGGAGCACAGGGAGGTTTTGAAGCACTCAAGTGCGCACCTCTGTTTCCCACAGATAGGAACTGATTTCCCGGCCGCAGGCGAGGTCAGCGCTTGGCTTGCTGGCGCTGTTTGGAAAAGCAGAGTTCTAGAAGCCTGTTTGCACCGCATTCTGCGGTAGGAGGAGGCAGAGCCAACAGGCACAGGTCTTCGGGAGAGCAGGTGAAGTGGGGTGGGGTGCGGGTCTCTTACGTTCTGCTCTTTTGCACTGCTGGGGTTCTGGGCTCTAGCCAGGGCCCTGCTATGCTGGTGGGGATAAGCCGAGACTGTGCTCTGGCAGCCCAGCAGCCAGCAGCACCCCTGGCCGAACCCCCAGCAGCGTGACCCCACGTCGGAGCCGACCCCGCCCCCCCGCT
>VWZK01019088.1:14189-40844 GCA_013396935.1 Baryphthengus martii | reverse complement strand
GGCCTTCCCGGGAACCCGCGCCGGGGCCCGCGGCCGCTCGCAGGCCCCTCTCCGGCTGAAGCGGCCGAGAAAATCGGTGGGGTCATAAACCCAAGAACTCGGCGTGCGCGGGGGAATGTGCGCGCGCGCCCGCCTGGTCGGTGCCGCAGCCCGGCTCAGCAGCACCGATCCGGGGGGTGCTGGCTCCCTCCGCGCCCCTAACTAGTTACGCTGCCCTAACTAATTACACTGCCTGTAACTATCAAATCGCTGGCCCTTTAAATTGTGCTGGTGGCCACAGCACTTCTTGGCCTGGAGTTTGGGTTTACGGCCTGGACGTGTTCACGCCAGAGCTCTTAGGACTGAAGATGATCCGACGAGAGTGCTCTGCATTTTTTTCTTTCTCGTCTTTTCCCTTCTCCATGTTCTGTGTGCACCTGTATTTTCTGTCTCTCTGAGGTGTAGGTTTGCATTTCTCAATTTAAAACACATATGTGATTTGAGGGTTTTTTTTAGTACAATTTGACCTGTGTGGACAGGGAAACATTTCCTATAGTAACAGTTTACAAAATCTTTCATAGAAGTTGAATACAAAATGATTTGGAGATTAATCAGTAACATCTCATATTTTATTTACATTTCTGATGCTCAATTCCATGGTAAAAGTAGAGTTTAAAGAAACTGCTAGGGGTGGGTGTGTGCTAGTCAGTAGGATAGTCGTGTAGATCTTTCACTAGGCAAAAAAAAAGCCATATTGAGAGTACAGGGAGAGAGCAGTTAGTTAAATGGTTTTCTGCATCTGTTGGCTTGAAAGATCTACTCTACTCATCTACTCAGCTGTTGAGGCAGAATATTCATGTAATGCAAGCGTTCCTTTACATCCAGCACTGCAGAATATTGTTTCTCTGTACTTTAGGAGTTAGGATAGCATAGTTATTCTTACTCTCTGTTGGCTTCAGTGTTTCTGATGTTCTTGCTGAATCCAGCTACATCGGAATATTTTGGGTTTTGTTTCAAAAAAAAGTGCAGCTGGACAGGGAAAAACTTGCATTGATTATTAACAATAATATATTACATGATTCGAACACACAGGGATCATGTATTCCATGTGGCATTTGCCGTGGAAATCAAGTGTGATCTGTTTTCTTTCCAGACTTCTTATCTTGACAAATTACAGACTTTTCAAATTAGCATGAAGTAGCAGGACTAGCTGCTGTTGGTAGGGGATACATTATAAGCGAAAACAGGGTGAGTCTGGAAATTTGAAACTGTTTACTCCATAATTCTTTTATGATGTATTTTTTGTTTGTTAGGGGTAAAAGGCAGTATTTCTGACTATTCAGTCTTCATGTTTTCCTCAGATGTTACTTGGGTAGTCACCAAAACCATCTTGTCCTTAAGAGGCCTGAAAACACTGTGCGTACGTGCTCACACTCATACTTGGACATAAATAGGTCCGATGACAAAAGCAATAGCTCACTCAAAATCAACATGTAGTAGGATCTTTCGAAAAGCAAATTTTAAAGCCGATGTGAGGCATCGAAACGTTGTCTGTACTGGTTTCTTGGATTGCTTGTGTTGCTAGAAGAATAGTCTTTAACTGAGAACCTGAGAGGAGTGGGGAGTTGTTGGGTTTGTTGGTTTTTTTAACAGCTTAAACTTGTTTCAATTAATGTGACTATTTATCTCTTGATTTAGGATAAAACATTTGGCCTAAAGAATAAAAAAGGTGCAAAACAACAGAAATTTATCAAGGCTGTGACTCACCAGGTTAAATTTGGTCAGCAGAATCCACGTCAGGTAAGCATCTATTCTGTGATGTTTTTCCGCTGCATAGTCAAATGATTGTTCCCTGTCCAGATAGATTGTCATTAGAATACTGAAGTGGAAGGAGGTCGGGGCATTACTTGCCTGTTGCATTGTGACTAGCATGGTTTTAACTAACGGTCTCCTTGCAGTGCTTGTCTGGCTGAGGATAACGTACCGATGTGTAGGGAGTATGAGGGGTGGTTGTGCTTATTTTGTTGCTTGTTCTATGTTTAAAAAACCAAAACCCCACAACTAATAAGGGTGGGGTTTTGTTTATACAGTATTCTAATAGTAACATAATTCAGCTTAAGGTATACCTGAAGTTACATTGTAGAATCTTGCTAATGGGAAATTACAGTTTTACGTTCTTTCTCTTTTTTTTTTTTTTTCTCTCTTTAATTTCCACCTAATCTAAGGAACAGTCAGCAGTTAAAAATAAGAATAGCCGTTACTGATGCAAAAAACTGAATTCGGGGCAAGATTTAAAAAAAAAAAAAAAGCTTCTATGTGCTGGTTGTTCTATTTATGGAAGCATTTATTATAATTTAAAGTGGAAAAAGGTTTGACAGGTCAGCACCTATTTGGTAAACTGGTCAAAGAAACACAAATTTTGAGCCACTGTCTACTATTTGGGTCATTAAACCTAGTAATTTCTTGTAGTGGAAAAGACTACCTGATATCATTTCAAAAACATTGGTAGTACTCAAACAGTCCTTCTGGAACTTCCAGATAAAATCCCTGAATCTGTAGCATGTATAAGAATAACAGTATGTAAATTAGCCAGCCAGAATTTGTTTCTCAAATGTTTGTAGCTACTGACTGGTGGATGTTAGAAGCCAATTTTTAGGCCTGATTTTTTAGCTTTATCATGTGTAAAACAGTTTTCTGTTAGGGTTGTACCTGAAAAACAATACTTTAAAGCAGTTTTTCTCAGGTCATGAGATACAAATAAAAATGCTGCCAGGGTGGTGATTTTGGGGTTTTTGTTTTGTTTGCTGGGGGGCTGGTATTTATATGGGGTTTTTTGTGGGTTTGGTTTTGTTTGTTTGTTTTAAATAGTCAAACTTCATTCTTTTAGAACCCCAGGGTGAAATAAAAATGTTACTTTTTGTAGTTGATATGTGTGGGTCTGCGTGTTACGCAAAATGAGCTTTTGTTCGTGAGCTTTTGGTATGAAAACTGACCCAACTAATCAATTCACTTTTCAAACAATTTGGTGCACTTTTGCCAAATTCACCATAAGAACAACGCTCCTTTTTTTTAATATTACACTGTATTTTGCCAGATATTTGTATAGTAGTGTTCATCTTACTAGCTTCCCTTAAGGGTAGTAGTCAAATCTGGTAATGTTTCTCCTCATCCTCTCTCATCTTTCTTCATTTCATCCCTCTCTACCGCTCTGCTAGAGATACAGGCCTTTGCTGGCTCATCCAAAAAGGTTAAGGCAGAGTTGGGATTTTTTTCTTATACTCGGACTTTTCCTAGGTGAGCTGCTTTTTCAGTCCTTTGCCCTTAGTGCACCTATAATAAATGTTCTCATTTTATAAACTGCTGGTTATTTATGCTGAATTGTTATTAGTTTAGACCAACAGTGTTCTAAAAGCAGTTCTGGACTTCAACAGAAAGATTTCCTGGAACTGCTGTTGCTGTACTTGAAGAGAAAGAGCAAAGCCCTGTTTAGGGGACTGAAGAGAGAGAGAGGCTTCTTGCATAGATCTTGAAGTAACTGCGCTGAATAGTGGCACTGCTGGTGTGTCACAAAAGAGGAACTAACTGTTCCTCTCCTAGACTCAGTATCTTTCCCTTGTTTTCCCACCTGTAAAGGTGCGATAGAGGTAACGGTCGTGTAATGGTACCTACCAGCATCTCGCATTTCTGACAAATTGCATTTGAAATCTCTTCTGTTTGAAAGGTCGGTACCACTAGATGGCACTGGCCATTTGCACTGGAGCAGGGATTCTGAGAAACTCGGAAATCAGATTCTTTCCCTCACTGCCTTATAAACTAATTTGGAATGATTTGCTATTTTAATGTACAGCTCATGTGAAGTTAGTAATGTCATTCTAATTTTATATTAATAACTTCAAATTTGTGGTCATTATAGGCTGCTCAAACAGAAAGTGAGAAGAAATTAAAAAAAGAAGATAAGAAAAAAGAATTACAAGAATTAAACGAACTGTTTAAGCCTGTGGTCGCTGCACAGAAAATTAGCAAAGGTATGAGTTACTGTTACCTGGTTTATGTTCTCTTATTTATACATCTACTTCAGTGAAAACTTTTTTAAAATGCCTGTATATTTTTTAATAAAGTAGATAGATCTGTTTCTTTCTCTAGCTAGTGTACCAAGGAATTTGTCAGCAACAAACTGACAGTTTTTATAGGAAGTCATCTGGGGTTACTAGATCATTAGAATATCAAAAGCTACCTTGATAATAAGAGGACAGTTATAGATACTCTTCTGTGTTCAGGTTCATTATTTAGATGCTTCTGGATGAGTGGCATGATTTTTTTTTTTTTTTTTTTGTCTGGGATGTTACTTGTTTAAAGCAACCTGTCTCCCTAGGGAAGCTTGAATATCAAGGTATTACAAGGAATATCATAATATGATAACTGTTATCTTCACAGAAAACTTGTATTCAAATGAGAACAGTAAAAAAATTCCCATTACTTCTGTCCCACCTCACAATTAACAGTAGAACTTGATTTCAGAAGTGTGGTCTTACTCAAACTCAATTATTGAATGATCTAGTTTTGTGATGAAATGTAGGTTTAAGAGTATTGGATACTTCTAGGAAAAGCTACAGTTGGCTGTCATTTGGGAGGAAGAAAATCATACATTTAGGAATGAACTGAATGTCATCAATGCTTTGCTTTATTGATCTTCTGGAACTAATGGAATTACAAGTAACAGTTTTTAACTAAATGAGTGATTTCCATGTATGTCCAGAGCAAACCTGGCATTTGCTTACTGTGGCACGTAGCAACAACAAAGACTCTGTTCATGATCTGCTATCGTCAACTTTCTCCAAATGAGGTAGCTCTTGACTTAAAGTTATTTCAGAAGACTAATATTGTCCTAAATAAAGCTTTGGCTTTCTATTAAGATAGCGTAGTTTTCCTTGTTGGCAACCTGAAGTTCTTCCAGGGGTCTACTCTGTTTAAAAACTAGATTTCTAGTTAAGATTTTAACCAGATGTTACTGTACATATTTTAGTCACTGGGAACTTGCACCAAGTATAAAATCAGCAAGTGAAAAGCTTGAGCTTAATCTTACATGAGCACTTAGTGACTATTACAAGTTAAGTGTTTCTGATTTAGCTGTGTCTCCTAAGTTTCTACCTGCTTTCATTTGTTTTCTCACCTCTAATGGCCAAAGAATTTCTTCAGTGGGATGATATTTGCTTAAACTGTAGTTAGATTGATTGATTAGTTCATACTAGACAACAGTTGCTTATTTTGGCAGCTCTGAGCAGCCATATGATTTCTGTTAAGGAAAATGTTCTCAATGAGTGCAGGTTAGATTATTATCGTTTATTCTAGTGTGTTGTTGATCCGTTAAGGAAAGGCTGGCATCCAGAAGATGCTTTCCTGTGTATGAGGCAAAAATAGCTTATTGTATAGGGAAGAAGTTGTGGAGTGATATCTTGTATGTATGACACTATAGAAATAAATAATTTGTGCAGGCATGCTGCTATCTGTATTTCTTTAAATAGTCGTCAGGTTTGATACTTAATGCAAATATGGTATACAAAGTAAATAGGACACGTTCAGGATACGAAGTATTTACTTGTAATGAACTTCACTTTAAATAACTTCCCTTTTTAAAAACATGTTTTCATTCACTGCAGATCCTAAAGGCTGTGTGATCCTAGACACTGTTCTCAGAACTTTGAACGTACAGCTATTGCTTAATAATAATACTGAAGTACAAAAACTTTCTTCACTCAGGTGCTGACCCCAAATCTGTAGTTTGTGCTTTCTTCAAGCAAGGACAGTGCACTAAAGGAGATAAGTGCAAGTTTTCTCATGATTTGTCTTTGGAAAGGAAGTGTGAAAAACGAAGTGTCTACATTGATGCAAGAGATGAAGACCTTGAAAAAGGTATAAAACACTTCTAGAAAATGACTAGTAGACTATTCTGGTTCTGAAAGTGGATCTTTAAGATGGAGAGTCGTCTTGTGTTGTGGTTATGATCCTGATGACCATGGTCAATGACCAAGGGAACCTGTACCACCAGGTTCAAAATTATGAACAGCAGTGAAACTAACTTTCAAAAGTGTGCTCACAAGTATTATTTAGACATTGTTTAAAAAAAGAAGTATGACCTAGTGATATTGGATGGTGGATTTTAAACTCCTCTTTGTAACATACTGTGTCATGTAACTAGCAAGTTGCACAGTATTTGGCCTTAGAGTGGCTAATTTCTTCTAAGTTCTATTAAACAGACGTGGAAAAGGAGGAACTGTAATGAGCAGCCACCGTTGTCTTCCAGAACTGTTACTAGTGGTTGTCCGATTGTGCACAGCTCTAGAATTCAAGATACTTTGGATTTTTTTCTGTGACTTTATTCCCCAAATCATTTGTTGGCTAAGTATTCTGGTTACAGATTTTATAGTCAAAATAATTTATTTTGGTTTTTTTCACAGTTCATCATATCTTGGTCTTTATTTCATTTTTAGTCTCTTGTCCTAAATGAGTATGGTAGGATCCCATACATTATCTACTATTACCTTTGGTGATTTTGCTTCTTTTGATGGAACCGTCTTTTAATTTTAACACAGAATATTTGGTGCTACCTCTTTCAATCCTCAAGTTATAGTACCTGTATTTCTGGACATTAGCCTCCAGCCTTCTCTTTTATTTAGTCATCTTCCTTTTTCTTTTTTCTCCTGTCTGTGCTCAGGAGTGTTCAGATGGAATGACACGGGTTTTTTAGTGTTCAACTGAAACACAGTTTATGTATGCCATAATAGAAATTTCTAAGCCTTTTGAGGAAATCGTCTTGTAAGCAGCATTGGAGAGTTTGAAAACTTTTGTTATAAAAACCTGAATTTATTTTACATTCTACAAACTAACTAAAATGTAAGAATTGCGTATTAGAACTGTGACTAGGGAGAAAAGCAACCTGACAGCATTGTTTAGTGTTTGGAATTTTTGTGAACCATCTGTTTTCTTTTTCTAGATACGATGGATAACTGGGATGAGAAGAAGCTGGAAGAAGTGGTGAACAAGAAGCATGGTGAGGCGGAAAAGAAAAAACCCAAAACTCAAATAGTATGTCTTTTGTTTTTTCCGCCCCCCCACCCCCACCCCCACCCCGTAGAGCGAATTAACTGCAAACTGGTATTAGATGCGTTTATCGCTAGCTAAAGATTTTTGAATAATATTGGTACTCTGAGTGTACAGTTGGCCTGATAGTATTTCTAATAATGTATTTAAAAAATAAATCAAACTCCACCTCAAAGTTCTTTCAGACATAAGGTTATTTTCTGATGCAAAAATACAGTATCATCTATTGATGAAGTGCTTTCAAAATCAAGATGCTAAAGGAAACATTAATATATCTAAAGCATCCTACTTGCTTAGAAGATTCAAGTATTGTGATTAGTTAGGTCTGTCCTCTTATTCCAGCAACTGCCATATGTATTGGCTTGCTTATGTACTGGGTGGCATATAAACTTAGATTTTCTCCTATAAGCTGAAATTTCCTGATTGAGCCATTTGTAGTTCCCAATCTCTAAAGGCAAGAATATTCTTTAGTTTGTGGACTAAATGGTGGAATATATTAATCCCTTTTTAATTCTTCAGAACTATTTCACCTTGTTTTCAATACAAAATAATTAAATATTCTATTGATACTGCCTACATTTGCCAAATTTAAATTTTGATATGGCTAAGTGTGACCGATGAATTGCTTGTTAAACGTTCCAGAACGGCATCTTTACCTCAGAATCATGAGCTGGAAGGTTTAATATCTGAGACAGATTGAATTTATTTTGATAAAAGCAGAGAGAGAAAGACTATCAGCGTGCTTTCACACTTGCTGTTGACTTTACAGGGAGTGCACGGCTGCCAGTTGTTTTTTTAAATTGGGATTATCTTAAGGGGGAAAGCTGTTGACTACTTAAGTTTTAGATAATCACTTGCGCTTCTCTTTTTTTTACTGTTTTGTTTTTGTTTTTTTTTCGGTAGCAATGCATTTTGCACATTTCTTCTGTTTTGAGCACAACTAAGTTTGAATTACTGTACTTGTGACGTGTAGTAGCTGTGTGTATAGCGCAAAGTGAAAGCAGCGCTAACAACCATTGTTTTATACAGGTCTGCAAATATTTCCTTGATGCTATTGAAAACAACAAATATGGATGGTTCTGGGTCTGTCCAGGTGGAGGAGACAACTGCATGTATCGCCATGCTCTTCCCCCAGGTTTTGTATTAAAGAAAGACAAAAAGAAGGAGGAAAAGCAAGATGAAATTTCTTTAGAAGATCTAATAGAAAAAGAGGTAAAGTTGTCAGACAGGTACCTTTTGGTGGTATTTGGTTTTGTTGTATTTGAAGAGACAGTTGTAGATAATTGAGAAGTGTTTGCAGTTGTATGTTTAACAGCGGCAAGGGTGAAGTAGGAATTAGAAAGAAATGTTTTCAGTGAGTTTCTGGAAAAAAGCAATTAGATCTCTAAATTGTTACAGCTTTTGGAAGCCATATCAAGCATTAATCAATCTCTTTATTTGACAGCGTGCTGCCTTGGGACCAAATGTTACCAAAATTACTCTAGAGTGTTTTATTGCATGGAAGAGAAGAAAAAGGCAAGAAAAAATTGATAAGGCAGAGCAAGATATGGAGAGGCGGAAAGCAGATTTTAAAGCTGGCAAAGCGCTGGTGGTACGTTCTACAGTCCAGTTCTTAATGTAAGAAGAGTAAATAAGTTTTTGTAATAAGGTAGCTGGCCTGGAATTGCTTCTGTTTGTTTATTTATTTTTACAGCAGTACAAATTCTATGAAGTGATAAATTTAGTTGGTTTTTTTTTGTTAATAGATTAGTGGACGTGAAGTATTCGAGTTCCGACCCGAGTTGGTTGATGCAGATGATGAAGAAGCAGATGACACTCATTATATTCAAGGAACGGGAGAAGATGATGAGGTAATGAACAGTATTAACTCAAATAATATTTCAAGTTACATTCAAGTTTGAAAGCTTTTAATTTGAGAGCTTTTGCAGCACAATTGATAAGCTTAGTTCTTAACACCACTACAGAATATGATTTGTCAAAATGTTGGTGTCGAAAGGAAGATTTAAAAAAAAAATAAATTTAGAAATCCTGCAGAAATTAGACTTTCTGTTGAAAACTAATTCATGCAGAGCATCTTGGTTTAATTTTTCAGATGGAAGACCCTGTGTGCATAAATGATGTAGATTTGAACCTCTATGTCCCGAAGGCTGTAGATGAGACTGGTATTACTGTGGCTAGTCCTGAGCGATTCAGCATGTACAGTTCAGGAGAGAAAGACGGTAAGTTTGTTATTTAGGCATCACTCATATAGGATAGAATTGTTAAGAGCTTCCTGAAAGGTCAATAGAAATGAATTCTTGATCTGCTGAAAAGAAGTATTTGTTTTAAAGGGGCTGGGGAGTGGAATTACTAGCAGTGGTATATGTAGTCATTGGAGAAAAGGCTTGTAGTGAAAGTTATGCACTTACTGTTTTCTTAAATTCCCATTTAAATGAAAGAGACTGTTTATGGCCACTTCAAGTAGATCCTTAAGGTGTTTGGTTTAGCAGTTTCCTTTTTGTGGGTTTGGTTTTTGGTTTTTTTTTTTCAGATTTAGTAAACGAATTAATAATATCAATAAAATCCAAGCTTTCCTTTATTCTTTTTTCGGCTAGCTGAAGTTAGCTTGTAATTTCTTAGAGCAAACTCTTGATCTTGGTGTGTTTGTAGAATGCATACCCCCATCTTTAAGACTTGGAGTCTTTTAATCACAGACATTGAGTAAGAGCTGCTCATTAAATTTGACCCAGTTATGAAAATAGGAGTTCGAGGAGTTGGGAGTTTGAGTGGTTTTTTTCCAACCTGTTTTAATAACTGATGATCCAAACCTGCATATTAATCAGCTACGTGCAATTTAACCAATATTAGTCTACATAGATTTCAAATAAAATAACTTCTTTATAGTTTCAAAACTTTATAGCCTATTTAGTAGGATTGTGATTAAAAAAAATTGTGACACTGAAATGTGTAAGAACTATTTTTATTTTCAGATAATAAATTAAGTGAAGCTTCTGGTGGTGATGTAAACAGCAATGAGCAGAATGATTTAGAGGAAGATAATGATGGAGATGAGGAGTTGGAAAATGGAGTAATTGATGCAGTTCCAGTTGATGAAAATCTTTTTACTGGAGAGGACTTGGATGAACTAGAAGAAGAACTAAACACTCTTGATTTAGAAGAATGACTTAGAAAGCTCAAGTGAGGAGTTAAATTTATGTGACAAAGTGAAAACTGACTTTTTTTTCCTCCTTTTTGAATAGAATTCTTAAACAGTATGTTTATGGTTACCCAACTGATTCTGATGGACACATCACACACCAGGAATATTTTCCTTCATTTTCATCTACTCAAGTCTTGACTGTGTTCACAGTAAAATACTCGGAGTAGTTCAGAATTACCTGACAACTGAATTTGCAGAAATTGAGATTATTACTTTCAACTAAAAGTGAGAAGTGTAACTGCTTTGCCAGTATGCAAGTGTAAGTAGGCAATTTGAGACTAGGTACAGTATGAAAATCTGAGTATACATTCTTCACCGGAACCGCATTTTTCATAGTGACTGTGTTGATTTAGAAGCTGCCTGAAGTGATTTTTAGGCAGTAGACTCTAACGGGGCTGATTCAGATTCTACTTTAAGTGGTGATTAGATTTTTTTGATTGGCTGGATGCTGAAGATTGTGAACTGATACATCATACCATGCAATATGGTGCCCTCTGTTTAAAATGTTTTAAACTTTCCCACTGCTTTTTGCCAACAAAACTGTAAATAAAAACTGTGAACTTTAAGATACCTGTGTTGATTTTTCTGCGTGAAATTAGGATATCATACCAAACTCTTAATAACTTCATTTTCTAATGCAGTGATAAACATTATTCTTTGCCAGTCCTGATACATAAGTGATAATGTTGGCTTCAATTAAATTAGGGATAACTGCATTAGTTTGATTTTTTTTTTTTCCTCACTTCACACAGTGTAAAATTCAGCAACACACTGTTTTGCCCTGCTGCTCTTATTTCCTGCCCATCCATTAACTGATTTAATACATGCTATAGATCACTCATTACTACTCAAGTCTCGTTGTTTCCCCACAGTGTTTTGTGTATTAACAAAGGCCTCAAGCTCTGCAGAGCAGGGATGTTACGGTCTAAAAAATGTCCGTCCTATCTTTGGTGTTCTATAAATAGCACTGAGTTTGGATGCTGTCAGTTGCATCAGAGCAGAGCAGTGTTACACCCTGCGCTGCGTGCCTTGCGGGGGCACTTGCTGCCAGGCTTATGTGAAGTCAGCCTGTCCTTTTAAATTTCCTTGGATCCCTGCCACGAGGACTTGTCAGTAGTGGCGCTTTTTCTGGGGACTGACTGTCAGTTATGCCTGCTTGGCCATACTGTTAATAGTATCTACAGCAGTATTGCCGTACAAATAATACCGTTTATATAGACCTTTCTAAAGCTTTTGAGTTACTACTTAAAGACCATTAAGATTCATGCTGTTAGTGAGCTTTCTTGACCTGCTTTTGCACGGTAATATTAGCTTTGATGGTTATTGCTGACACTGCTGAAGTATTTCTTGTATCTTGAATGCTATTTTTGAAATAGCTGACTAGACATTTTTTTACCCTTTTAGGGATCTTTGTGGAATTTGTTTTCTCTTCTAGGAACAAGAAGCAGTGTTTGGGAGAAAAAGCCCTGCTGAAATTGACATCTCAATGTGTTTTAAGGAAAGGCTGCAACATCAGATCTAAGTATTTATTTACGGAGATTTATTTCCTATGGCTGTAAATAACCAATGTTGGCAGATTATTGTATTATACTGGCCAGCAACAGGACAGCTGCAAATCAGGACACTTAAGAATTCAATTCGTATTTGAATGTATGATGCATAATTTTTTGAAGTTGTTTGTTTTAAATGGGAATAAAAGTAATTTAATCATTATCAGGGATGAGAATGGTTTTCTATATTTTGTGTCTTAGAGGCTGGTATATTGTATATAGTACTGATTTCTCTAATACTGATCTAAATAGGTTAAATCTTTGCCACGATTGTGTCAATGTTAATAATTTGCATTTTACAGCGGAGGAATGACAAGACAGCTCATACTAATTGCAGCTAATAAAACACTGAGATAAATTGGCAGAGAGTGCGTGTGCACTGTTTCGGGTCTAAGAGCTCGATTGTGGTGTGTAACTCCTTTGTGCACACGTCCTTTCATATCAGGACATTTGTCTGCATAGTATTTAAATGGGTATCTAAGTTAGTTGAAGAAAAATGTATTTTCATAGGCAGTAGTTACTGACAGATTTCTTCACGTGGTCAGAAAACAAGAGTTTTCTATCTTTTTGGTTTTCACCCTTCTCAGCTGACTCTGACACTTCTCCTGACTGGGCTTGTTCTAGCCTCTTGGCTTGGTTGGTCCATGGAGGTTTCTAACCATGAAAAAAAGGGTGACAACTTTTAACAAAGCCTTTGTTAGAGTAGCCTAATTCTGGCATGTTTCTGAGGGTTGGCAGAGATACGTGCTTTCTGCTTAAAGGTAGGCTTGAAGATAACTTGTCAGAAGTTCTCAAGCCTGTAAGTTAGAGAAGTCTAAATTTGCAGCTGGCATGGAGTTTTAGTCATTAAATGCTCAATTAAAAATGAATGTAAAGGCTTAAGGCAGATGAATTATTAATACTGTGGAAGTGAGCACTGTGATCAAATGGAGTCCACCTGAGTGTGGCTTCCCACCGCATTGTTCCTATCGATGCAAGTTTTTCAAAATTTATTGATACAAAGTGAATGAGTCACTTACAGGAAAATGAGATGTAATCTGCATCCTAAAATAGTATCTTCACTTCAGTGACTGTCCAGTTTGTATGGGTCGCAAACACAGTATTTCACTGCTACAGGAGCAGAAATGCTCAGTCAGACATTTCCTGGGCCACAGTGGGGCTATAAAGGCTCATAAGCCATTGCCGTTGCTCTGTTACTGAGAGCTCTCTACTTGCTTTATAATAGACACTGTTGATAAAGGCCTGGGAGAAAAGCTGGAGACAAATTAAATTTCAAGAGTGACCTTAAATGTTTCTTTATCTATGAATTGTTTGTGACAGAAATGGACAGTGCTTCCCAACTGCTTTTTATCCAGGAGAGGTTTTATACTCTTGATAAACTGGACAAAGCAGGAGAACTCCTGGCCATTCAGTATTGTCATAATAGATTGTGTTTATTTACCAAATAGATTGTACAGAAAGAACTTAGGCATACAAATTAGTATGTCTTTATGAACATTTTCTTTCACAGTTCCTTAGCTGTGTGGGGAAAAAAAAAAAGTGTCCAAAAAAGAGAATGTCTCAGATATTCTGAATGCTGATTTTACTTAATTTGCAATATTTATGCTCCTTTTTTAAAATTACCTGAATATAGTAAGCAACATAGGCTTAAATATTTTGTAAACTTACATATCTTGCAAATAATATACTTAGAAGTTTCAAACAGTGTTTGTTTTTCTTGTTCTATGTGCTGCTTTTTGATAACTTACTGAAAACGTAGATTGATGAACTGAGTCACCATATAATTATTGCAGCCCTAAGTTGAGAGAACAGGATTGCTTTCATATGCAAATATCTCTCATATTATATTCACCTGAAGTATTAGGAGAAATACCCCCTGTATAACACCAATTAGAATAGGAAGAGAATTGGAAAAATAAGATCTGGGAAAGCCAGAGGAACTGCAAAAACCCCTGTAACAGCAGCCACGCTGCATCAGACCAAGAGACCATTCATCACACTCCAAATACCAGACACAGGGGGAAGGCCTGGAGAACAAGTCCTGTGGAAATGACGTGGAAAGGTAGGCACTGGCCTCTTCTCACCAGTAACTAGTGACAGAGTGAGAGAGGATGGCCTCAAACTTAACCAGAGGAGGTTTAGATTAGACATCAGGAAAAAATTTTTCACGGAAAAGGGTTGTCAGGCATTGGAACAGGCTGCCCAGGGAGGTGGTTGAATCGCTATCCCTGCATGTGTTTAAAAGCCTTATAGATGTGGTCCTTGGGGACATGGTGTAGTGATGGACTTGGTAGAGGAGGGTGAATGGTTAGACTTGATCTTGAGGGTCTTTTCCAACCTAGATGATTCTGTGCTTCTGTGAACGAAGTAAGAAAAGGACAAGCTCATGTACTTATCTGGAGTGGTTGTCATGTGTAACTTCCAACAGTTCTTCATCTAGAAGACTTCTGCTAGATGCAGCCTGTGATGGCTTTCTCTTCCAAGTACCTTCTCTGTTGAATCCCTACACATTTTTGGCATCTTTTGGAAAACCAACAGTTCCACAGCTCTGCTACATCTTGTTTTGAGTAGGATTCCTACTACCTTGTCCCTTACCTTAGGGAAGAATACTGGGGAAGTGATGTCCTGTGCCATCCTCTGCTTTCATGTGATGCTAAGTAGAGAAGGTACATATAAAAGGAGTTGAAGTGTTTCAGTTGTGAAGAACAAAATCTCTTGATGTATTTCAGTGCTATAAAGGTTTTTTTTTAAAAAATTATAAACTTTTGTCTCTTAAGGTGCTTGATTCTTTGCTGTATGAATGGGCCTTAATTAGTGAAATCTTTAATGCAGCAAATAGTCTTTGTTCCCAGTTATGTACTGGGTGTATTTTCTGTAGACATGATCACCTTAAGTGCTTTTACAGTCGTATGTGCAAATGACCCTTCTCTTTTCTTTCCTCACAGTAGCATGAGAGGCTTAGAAGTGACTTTGGCTTTGTCTGTCACTTTAGTTCCTTTATTTCAATAGATGCTCTGTGTCTTTACAGAGAGTGGCTGTTCCTGGTATTAGCAATAAGGCCAAGATGTTTTATTCATTTATGATGTTATAGCCCTAGTATGTGGCCACAAAAGGCTCCTTCATAGCGTATTATTGAAACAAATGGCAAAAATAATCAGTTCTTTTGATCATAAAATAGCAGCATTTAGTTTGTGTTTAGTGAAGAGACCTCAGAGGCAGTCTCTTTATTTTACATTTGTGATTGAGTGGTTAGAACATTGTAATGTATTTGAATGTAAACTTGAGCAAGTCTGGCTTAAAACTGAAGAGACACTCCCAAAGTATACCCAATCAGGCTTCAAAAATGAGGTGGACTCCTGAGTTAAAGCAAGATGCAATGGAAAAGAAAGCATCACAGCTTTCCTTTTGAAAACGTGCATGGAAAGCAGCATTCCTGAAGGGAAGAGAGGAGCAAATTTTTGTAGGAGGTTCACAAAGCAAACGATATTCTTTGTACAGTCGGCCATCAGGTGAATATACTCTGCAAATGCTGTGTCCTTGGACCTGTATTGGAGTGAAAGTCTTGTCACCAGGTAATATGGGTGCAGCACATTCTTTGTAGTTGTAGAAAATAATCTAAAACCCTACATTCCCCAAGCTGGTAATAAATTTGAACAGGCTTCCTATTCTAGGAGACCTTTTGTCATGTTCAGGTCTCATCTCCACTCCTCTTTCATTCCTCGGTGTACCTTGTGACGCTGAGGCTGGCACTTGCGTGTTTTGAACACTGCATGTAAAGGTTGGATCAAAGACACTGGTTGGTTGGTCTCTGTGCAATGATAAAAATCCATTGCAAGCTCTCAGTGTTTTCTACCAATCTTAATGTCTGATGCTTCAAGCAGTTCACTTGTGATTTGGGAACATTAGTCTACTTACAGATGAATTGACATCCACTGTAAACATTTTATAGTTGCGGCTTAATGCCTCCTTAAAATTGGGAAACAATAAAGTTTCTAGTCAAAACCCCTTTAATCATCACTCTCTTTTATTATCTTCTCTCTTTTTCAAGTATAAGCACTAGGTGAGGGAGGCTTTTCTGTCTGACCTCTCTAATCTGCACCCGCTGGGTTGGTGATGTGTTGTGTGAACCAGCTGGCTGGGCTCCCTCCCAGGCACTTGGCACAGCACTGACCAGCACCATGCTCTCCTCACATGGCTCTGAACACTCCAGGCTTTTGTTTGTAAAATGAAGAGAAGAAGGATCAGGAAAGTTGGTTAGAAAAGACATAACAATGATCTCCTCAAATGTCTGTCAGACTAGAGTCAAAATCAGAGAGGATAAACCATAAGTGATCAAAAAGAGTTTGTTTAACTGCTGTGGTCCGGTTTTGTGAACTTTTTCCTTGACTAAGAACCTAGTAGGTATCAGAACTACACTTTTTGTCAGTATCAGCCTTACATTACAAGCTCTTCAGTCTTTTCTCTTATCAGTACAAAAAAGCCTGTATTCCATAAATAGTGGTTCTAGATTTGTGTCCCACACTGTCTTCTGCACAGAAATATTGTTACAGTTCTACAAAACACCTACTCTCCATAAATAATTGCCCATTCTCTCTGTGTATGGGGAAGCAGGGAGAATGGAGTGAGGAATCTTCCCCTAAGACAGCGAGAGAGAAAAAGCTTTTAATGTGCTCTTCATTCAAAGCACAGAAGTGTCTGCAATTTCTATCCCTGATAAGTTGTCAGCCCTAACTAGCAGACTTCTGCTTGATAGATGCGGAAAACGTTCTTTCACCGGCAGCACCCAAGTGAAAGTCTATTGGAACAATCTCCTGACAGTTGCAGGCTAATGTCTTGGAAACAAACAATGAAAACTTTAAACCAAAACAAACCCACAGCAAACACCGCCCTGCAACTCTCAGAATAGTTGAAGATCTTATTCTGTGTAGATCCATCTTCTTTAGCTTTATGCTTTGATGCAACCTTTTCTTCTTTAGCCCAGCAAAGCTGCAGTTATCAGTATAATGTTTTGTGGATAATGATCTGCTTTGATATAACATCAGTGCCAGACAGGACCATATTCCTGGGACACAGAGGATCAAAATGTAATGGCTTTCACAGTGAAGATGAGTTGGGGTTCTTTGTTTTGGGAGAAAGAAGATTTTTGTATGGTGAAGAGGGAGGAAGTTTGAACTCTGGGCCTCTCTGTATGATGGTAGCATACCTTCTGAAGGCACGAGTCTAGAGCTGATGGCTGAGCTGCTTTAGCAAGGTCTGCGATGCCTGAGCTCAAACACTTTGAGAGAGGGGGGGAATGAAATACCTCTTTCCGTGTCGGTTTGTCTCACTACAATCTTTTACTGCTTTTGTATTTGAACGTAAGAGAGTATTCAGAGTATTGGATAGAAAGGAGGTCGGCTATATGCCATTGCCTTTCCATCCTGTTTGCTCTGCATACTATTATTATTTTGCTGTATAATTTTTCAACACAATCAAAGTATGAACTCATTACTAAGCATGGAGCAGTATGAAGAATTTTTTTTCTCGTTTTGCTAACTGAGAAATTCTTTGTAAGTTTTAAACTCAGTTTTATTCTAAATCCTTTAGCTGGAATGTAGAAGTGCTGCTGGAGCACTGGAGGACAGATGCTGCAAGGCAAGCTGTGGCATTATGTTTCTGGAATAGTAAATTAATAAGCAAAGATGACATTTTTGAGACTGAGCTTTATCAGAATACTTTGAAAATACATGATGAAAAGAATATAGAAAAAGCAGTGAAAAATTCTCAAAAACTAGAGACTAGACAGTTGCACATCACAAATTGTCATAATTGTGATAAATAGAAGATTATTTGCACTAAAGAGAGGAATGGCATTATCTCTCTAATAGGAAGCAGTGATCTCTGGTATTTCTGTATAACCAGAAGCAGGCAAGAATGTAAGAAAACTAGAAAACACCTCTTGTCTGATGGCAATTCTCCATAAATGGAGATCTACTACAAAGTGACTCCTATCTTCTGTGCCTGTAGATCCTGGCTGCAGGGAAGCATTCTGCTTCTCTCTGCTCCTGGCAGAACACTATTTCAGAAGTATTTCTGCCAGGCATAGTCACTTCCATCGGCTGAATAAAAACCTGTGTGTATATCCTAGTAATGTGTTCTGTACATACTTTCTGTGCCTAATGGTCTCATGAGAAATGACAGTTCTTACAATTGTACAAAAACAGTGACGGGCAAAAGAAGGGAAAGGCTCTTGGGAAACACATGTAGATGCAACTAAGAATGGACAAATAATTTCTTCCTTGCCTTTGGGGAACTGCGTAAAAGCAGCATGTTCTGGAAGATCTTTTGAGAAAGTAAAAAGGTAGAGTTAAATTCATGGCATGCAGAAAGCAGCTTACCTTCTCTGGAAAGGAATATAAAGTGTCTGGAAGAGAGAGTGATGAAGAGGTAGTAGGGATGGTTCTTTATTTAATCAAGTGTAGTATTGGCACTCTTGCATTTATTGTACCTGCTGTGTATTGTACATACTAGCTCTGCAGGGTAAAAGCAGAAGGGTGTATTGGGAGGAAGCGTGGTTCTGTCTGACAGAATCAGCCTGTAAAGGAGCTGCCCTGGCAGCAGTAATCAGCATAGGGAACTGGAGCTTCTTCATCCAGTGTACAGATACTGTGCAAGGTTAGCCCTTTCAGCAGGGTAGGAGAGGCTGAGATACAGACACTTTCTGTACACAACACACATATGTTACAAGAGATGAAAGAGCAAAGACAGCCTGTGGTTTCCATGTTTCCTCTCATCTGTTTTCTTTTCCTACTCTAGAAGCAGAAAGCCAACTCCATTGTGCTCTCTGGATGAGCAAATTCTCCCCATCCCCTTCTAGAAAGCTCTGCCATGACCTGCCCCATCAGAAGACACAAGACTCCCATCTCTCACTGCCCTGAAAGCTCATGGTGAGCCGAGGGTGCTGCGCCGGTTCTGGAGGTAGGTCTGGCAACTTCCCAGGCTTTCCTCTTTGGGCTGGTGTATTCCCACACACTGTCCCTTAACAGAATAAGCTGGTGTTTAACTTTTTGTCTTTCTGTTACATTTTGTATGTGCATGGATATTATGAAACCATTTTTATTGAGATTTTGTAGAGAATATTACAGAGGTTGGTCTTTTTTTTTTCCTGATCCATTTGTCCTTTGTTATATTATTTCCTGTCAATCCTTTTATCTAGAGTAAAAATACTGTTTAAAAATATCTTTTTAAATTATTTAGGTCTTTGGGGGTGTCACTGAGCAACATCTGGATTTGTATCTTAGATTTGTATGTTAGATGCGCTCTGTGAAGCAAAAACTGAGACACACGTGATTTATAATGACTAATTTTGCGAGACTGAAAAAAAATATGCCTTTTGTAAATCAAGCAGAGCTATCCCTCAATTTGATGCTAATGTAAAAAAAGGCCTGGTGAGTAACGACCATTCTATAAAATGCAAAAAGGGGATGGTGGAAAGACATTGACTAATACGGAAGTAATACAGTTATCAGTACTGAACAAATTGGGGGGGAAAAAATCCTGGTACAACTCATTTCCTTTTGGTTTGGAAGATTTTGAACTCTAGGCTGAGTGCTGTTCACTAGCTAGAAGCTGATTTTAAAAAAAGAGTCATACTCTCATTGTCCTAAAGAAAACCCTGCCCTATAGCCTTGGGCTAAGGAGAGCTGAATGAGGTGTTGCTGATGTGGTGAATTGCTGTAGGAGTAATAAGGCAAACCAAACTTAAAACATTGCTGTTGTAATTTTCTCGTCTTTCTTACTCAGTAATGCTTCAATAGTTTTCAGATTTCATGTGGGTGTGTTGGTTTGTTTTTTCCCCAAGAAACTGAACATTAAAGATTAACATTAAACAAAATAGGAATAAAGGCATTAACTGACCAAACCAAAATAATAATGTAAAGTCCATCTCTTTGGTGAAGTTAGGCTTGCTTTCTACTGCCTTGTTAGAAACTAAGTTATTTCTTAAAAGATCTGTCCAGGTCCAAGTGTACGGATAGCACAAGAGCAAAATATGTACTAAAACTCATGTCAATAGAGGCTTTTCTGGGAGACTAATAGTAGTACCAATGAACAAATCAGTAGTAATCCTTCCTTGGCTCCAGATATTAATACTACTGTGATACTGTAAAGCACTGGATCCGCTAAGAGGCTGAAGCTTATTGCTTGCATACAGGACACCTTGCTTAGGCCTTTCAAACAAGACTGGGGGGGCTGCACCCACACAATTTCTACCAAATTGTAGGACTCTGTCCATTTCTTGCTGATGAGTGTAATGTCACGAGGAGGAGACATAACTGCAAAGGAAAAATATTCTGAAATATGCTGTCGATGTTACAGGCTGGAGATTCAGGAATAGCAAAAAAAAAAGAAGTACCTGTCTACTGAGAGTGCTTTTTATTTTTTATTCAGCTGTGTTAATAACTAGTTGTATGAGTAGAAGATATCCAGACTTGTAACAGGAAATTCGTTTTATCTGTCGAATAATGGAAAGCAATTCTTTAGGCTCCAAAGAAAGTCAAAATAATTTTATTCAATTATAAATACAGAAAAAAATTTCAGTGTCTGGTTAAAAGAAATCCCAGTTGTTCTGCCTATTTCTTAGCGGTGAATTTTCACCACTGAATATCTCACTATCCTGTAAATCAAAAACTAGAGATAAAAGGAGAGTAAATATAGAAACATTTAATTAATTTGTTTGCATTGTGTAATATGACCTCAGTAGCTGTTCTTTATTTATTAGTCATGCTGGGAACTAAATACACTAGTAAAGAAAAATCACATCTTCACGGGATGGGTGTTTCCTGCTTTACACCAACAGCAAAGTCTGGTTTTAGGCTTTCATTCCTCTGCCCAAGACTCTGTCAGATGCAGTATCTCAGTGCAAGCAATGGAATCGATCGCTCAGTCTCCTCTGCAAGAGAGATACTCTCCTATTGACAGTAAGATTGACTTTGATTAGAAGTGTAATCCCAAGCCTATACATCTCGGGTTTGTCCCATGTTGAGGCTGGGAGGGGGTACAATACCATAAAGGGAGATGTGGCCGTGCTCTAAGGCTATTTAGACTGATGAACTCTGATTGTGTTCTCAATCAAGGCCAGACAGTTATGACGCCACCGCTTCCGCTTGCAACTGGTGACTCAACTCAGTGGGAACGGAGCTAGGCGCTCCGTGCTGAGTCAGAAAAATAACAGGCTGCTTCATCTTTCTTAGCCCAAGTGATGGGAGAAAGCAGATAAGCATGGAACAGCTGTTGAAAAAAAGCAATTAGCTTCTTGAGGAGAAGAAATGTTTGAAAAAAGACCTCCCTGGGGATGAGTGACCCCTGTCTCTGTGTAAGAGTTTCCTCTGGCCTGCCCTTTAGCACTTGGTTGAGTCACAACAAGCAGCAGTGCTACTAAGCCAGTCAGTCCTTAGCCAAAATTTATCATTTGGTAAAGTAATTCTAATATCATAAGAATAACTTTCCTTTCATTGTTTCTGTGATGTTGTGAAGTTACACAAAAGAGAAAATAAATCCTCCTTTTCCCCAAGCTACTGACTTACTGATCAAAGTACACATAAACCACTCATTTCTTTTAGTTTATGGCCCTGTTTGTCAAAAGTTGGGAATTTATTAACTCTTCTACAGTTTTGCTTTGATCAGCTCTGTAGTATCACAGCTGTGAGAGATCAGTAAATAAAAGTAAAAGTTAATCTTTATATTTATGTATTTTTTTACCAATGAAGAGGCAGCAAAGTTAGGAAAATTAGCAACAAGGATCAAGTCTAGGTATAGGAACTCTCCTCCTTTTCTTGGTAGAATAAGAATTTATGAGTTACAGAATTATTATTATCAATTGGTATCAAGAACGAGTGACTGGAACACAAGATTACCAGGTTCTTCTTTCTGGCTCTGCCATAGATTTACCTGAACTAACTACTTCAGAGTACTGCTGTTTGTCAGGCTGTGTTATACGTCACTGCAGGCAGAGTTGTGAGAATGAAATGTTTGGGGGGTTCTTCCTTTGTAGACTATGAGATTGCTGAAAAACTTACATATAAAATACATTTTTTTGAAGTATAAATATTAAAAGTATGTGTTCTTTACTGATTCCAGTGCAGTAATGGTGCCACAGGGCTGCCCAAGTATCAAGACAACACATGTGTTTGTAGATGGGAGGAAACAGTTCAGAGGTAAAACATTTTTAAAATGGAAAACTCTTAACTCACACCCCTTTTCAATGAAAAGAACTTATTGTGAAATCCTCTTTCACTTTCTGTCCTTGTTCTCTTTTTCTCCTTGTATTGGCAATTTTTCTAGATGACGTGCACATGCTTACAGGGCTGTGATGTCATTGGCATCACTGAAATGTGGTGGGATGGCTCTCATGACTGGAGTGTAAGAATAGGTGGATACAGGCTCTTCAGGAAAGACAGGCAAGGGAGAAGGGGAAGGAGTGTTGCCCTCTACATCAACAACCATCTAGAGTCCATGGAGCTACACCTGGGGATGGATAAAGTGCTTATGGGTGAGGGTTGAAGGGAAGGCAAGGGAAGGAGACATCATAGTGGGGGTCTGCTACAGTCCACTTGACCAGGAAGACCGTGTAGATGAGGCCCTCTATAAACATA
Source organism: Baryphthengus martii (assembly GCA_013396935.1). Classification (NCBI taxonomy): domain Eukaryota; kingdom Metazoa; phylum Chordata; class Aves; order Coraciiformes; family Momotidae; genus Baryphthengus; species Baryphthengus martii. The sequence goes on along the minus strand of VWZK01019088.1, from coordinate 18,387 downwards.
TAAGAGCAGCTTTGCATTCACAAGCACTGGTCCTCATGAGAGATTTCAACCACTGTGATATCTGTTGGAAGAACAATACAGCAGGGCACCAGCAATCTAAGAGCTTCCTGGAGTACAATGATGATAACTTCCTCCTCCAAGTGGTAGAGGAACCCACAATAAAAGGTGCTGTGCTGGACCTTATCCTCACCAACAAGGAAGAGCTGGTGAGTGGCATGAAGCTCAAGGACACCGTTGGCTGCAGCGACCATGAAATGGTAGGGTTTAAGATCCTTAGGGCATCAAAGAAGGTGCACAGCAAACTCACTACTCTGGACTTCAAGCGAGTAGACTTCATCCTCTTGGGACCTGCTTGGCAGGATGTCATGGGACAAAGCCCTGGAGGGAAGTGGGGCCCAAGAAAGTTGATCAGTATTAAAGAACCATCTCCTACAAGCCCAGGAGCAATGCATCCCAAGAAAGAAGAAGGCAGGCAAGAATGCTAGGTAGCTGGCATTGATCAACAAGGTACTCCTGGACTTAATTGGACACAAAAAGGAAGTCTCTAGAGAGTGGAAGCAAAAATGGGGTAACTGGGAGGATTACAAAGAAGTTGTCTGAGTAGCCAGGGATCAGGTTAGGAAAGCTAAAGCACAGACAGAATTATATCTGGCCAGGAACATCAAGGGGAACAAGAAGAATTTCTTCAGTGACAAAAGAAAGGCTAGGGAAGATGTAGGGCCTTTCCAGAAGGAAAATGAAGACCTGGTCATGAGGGATATGGAGAAGGCTGAGATACTCTGTGACTTCTTCACCTCAGTCACCACCAGCAAGGGCTCCAGCTACACTGCCCAGGTTCCAGAAGGCAAGGGTAGGGACTGAGAGAAGGAAGATCCACCCGCTATAAGCAAAGATCAAGTTCAAGACCATATAAAGAACCCGAAGGTGCACAAGTCCATGGGGCCTGATGAGATTCATCTGTGGGTCCTGAGGGAACTGGCGGATAAAATTGCCAAGTCATTATTCACCGTATTTGAAAGGTCATGGCAGTATGGTGAAGTTCCCGCTGACCGGAAAAGGGGAACCATAACACCAATTTTCAAAAAAGAGAAAAAAGTAAGACCCCGGAAACTATAGGCCAGTCAGCCTTACCTCTCTGCCTGGCAAAATCATGGAACAGATCCTCCTGAAAGCTCTGCTAAGACACATGGAAAATGAAGAAGTGGCTGGTGGAAACCAAGATGGCCTTACCAAGAGCAAATCATGCCTGACAAATTTGGTGGCCTTTTATGATGGAGTTACAGCATCAGTGGATAAGGGAAAGGCAACTGACGTAATCTACCTGGACTTGCGTTAAAGTGTTTGACGCTGTCCTGCATGATATCATGGTCTCTACATTGGAAAAACATGGATCTGACAGATGAACCACGTGCTGGATAAGGAATTTGGCTGGTCACACTCAGAGAGTTGCAGTCAATGGCTCAATGTCCAAATGGAGACCAGTGATGAGTGGAATCCCTCAGGGATTGGTACTGGGACCAGTGCTGTTTAACATCTTTGTCGGTGGCATGGGCAATGGGATCGAGGGCACCCTCAGCAAGTTTGCCAATGACACCAAGCTGTGTGGTGCAGCTGATACCCTGGAGGGAAGGGATGCCATCCAGAGGGATCCTGACAGGCTGGAGAGGTGACCCCTGCCAACCTCATGAAGTTCAACAAGGCCAACACCTGGGGCGGAGGAATCCCAAGCACAGATACAGGCTGGGTGACGAGTGGATTGAGATCAGCCCTGCAGAGAAGGACTTGGGGGTGCCAGCTAATGAAAAACTCAACATGAGCTGGCAATGTGCGCATGCAGCCCAGAAGGTGAATCGCATCCTGGGCTGCATCAAAAGAAGCGTGGCCAGCAGGATGAAAGTAGTGATTCTGCCCCTCTACTCTGCTCTCATGAAACCCCATCTGGAGTATTGTATCCAATTCTGGGGTCCCCAACACAAAAAGGACATTGAACTATTGGAACGGGTCCAGAGGAGGGCCATGAAGATGATCAGAGGGCTGGAGCACCTCTCCTATGAGGACAGGCTGTGACAGTTGGGTCTGTTCAGTGTAAAGAAGAGAAGGCTCCAAGGAGACCTTATAGCGGCCTCCAGTACCTGAAGGAGTCCTACAAGAAAGCTGAGGAGGGACTTTTAAAAAGGGCATGTAGTGATAAGTTGAGAAGTAAGCTGGATGAGGGTAGATTTAGACTAGATACTGGGAAGAAATTCTTTACGGTGAGGGTGGTGAGACACTGGAATAGGCTGTCCAGGGAAGTTGTGGATGCCCTATCCCTGGAAGTGTTCCAGGCCAGGTTAGACAGGGCTTTGAGCAACCTGATCAGCCTCTTTCTCTTAGTCTATTGTATTTTCTCTTTGGCTTTAAGACTACTTATCTTGCATGTTAACATAAAATCTGACTGTATTAAAATATAACAATATTGATGTTTTTAGTTTAAAACAACTTTCTCCATTCGTTTAGTGAAAACTTGAAATGTTCACCCAATACCAGTGGTCAGTTCTGCCCCTTGGAATCCTTTATAAATTACGCATGTTTTCTTGTAAGCCTAAATGCCATGATATCGTTGAAAGTAGGCTGATTGGACTTTCCTTTAAAAGAACAATAAACAAATAAAAGCAACCAAAAACCCAAAACAACCAAATAAAAAAAAACCAAACAAACAACCCCCAAAAAAGGAAACGAACTCCCCAAGACCCCAGTGACTGTAAATTTGCACTCCAAGGGAAATCAGGAAACATACTAATTCTGATACGTGGTTCACTGGTTGCTGATGAAGAAAGCACTTATTTCTTGTGAAAAGTGTTTGGGTTCTTTGTAGGAATAATTCATTAAAAGGAAAAGAAGACAGACAATGTGAAATGGGCCTAGGTTAAAGTTTTGATATACTACTTTCTCTACATTGAATTAAGCCAATTGCATCAAAACTTCATGCTTAACGATTTTAAATCCTGTCTTCAGTAGGTTAACTAGCAGTTCTTTTACAAACATCATGCTTCTGACTATATTAAGTTGCCTACCAGTGTTTCTGTTCATTTTAATTATTTTCTGCTGTGATGATTGCTCTCCATTGAAAACACTCTCAGTAAGCAGATTCTGCTTTTGCTTGCTCTGAATCCCGTTAGCTCTATCCTATTCACCTGATTTTTCAGAACTGAGCCTGCAGAAGTCCACTTAGAGTGAATTTAAAAGATTTCACGGTATCCAGCTCAAAAGTTTGGGAGACGTTTATACCAGTATTTTAGAGAAATGCTCTAACTTATGTAATTTCCATTCTTCAAATTGAATGAGTCCTTTAAGGTAGGATTCGCAGGGTAGGATTGTTTCAAGCCTTAAATGCGTTTCTTTTACTTTGGCATGCTCCTGTGTGAAATGCAAAGCTAAAAGTTTAGACTTTTAGTGGCAATAGTGTGAACCTGATTACATGATAACAGTTTATGAATTAATATTCTGAATTATATTATAGGTGTCCCAGCATGTTCTCTTTCTCCTGAAACACTGCCATACTGAGCAGATGTTGAACTCTGCTGATGTGGGCGAGGCTATGAAGGGTTTGACAGCAGCCTACAACTGCCTGAGACGCTGTGATGCTAGTGCTGAAATCTTAGTGAAAAAAAACCCGGGACTGGAGCAGCTCTACACAGCCCTTCACCTGCTGCTTGGCATCCCTGTTGCTGGTGGTGGTGCTGCAGCGATTTAAAATTACATTTAGTAACCTGTAAGTTTGAAAATCGTTGAGTTCCCCCCTCTCCCATGGATGGGTCCACACTAGCACTTACTTCAGTCTTGGCTTTTTTAAAATATCTTTCCCGAAACAGGTTGTCTCCCAGACTCGCTAAGACAGGCTTTACTGGGCAAGTCTTACCAAGAAAGAATTTGTCGGACAAAGCGTGGATGTGCCCTTTTTATTCGTAGCGCTTCTCAATGGCACTTGACCTCTGCAAGCCTTCGGGTCCAGCTGAAACCGTTTTAAGACTCCGGTGCCTTAACCAAGGGGCGATCCTAGGGCAGGTACTCTCTCCTCGCAGTTGAAACTGAACCCCCAGCGCTGCAGCAGCCGGACGTGCGCCTCCAGCTGCCGGCTCAGCGGGGCCAGGCGGTGCTTGCGTGGGCTGGGCTGGGCTGCACCCGCCCCGCCCGCTGGCAGCGGAAGGGAGGGAGGGAG
>VWZK01019088.1:672-13994 GCA_013396935.1 Baryphthengus martii | reverse complement strand
GGAGCTGGGCTCGCGGCTCCGACAGCCGCGGGGACTCCGCCCGGGACCTCCGCGCTCCCCGGCGGGCGCAGGCACCGGTACGGCGGCGGTAGAGCCCTGCGCCGGGCGCGCAGCCGTGGCTGCATCTCCTTCCCGGGCCGGGGTGGCTCTTGCTGCAGAGACCCTCTGATTGTGGAGCAGAGCTTGACGCTGTGCGGTCGGTGGGCTCTAACGCGGCACCAACTTCGCGCTGCTGGATTTTCCGAATAGTCTCATCGATCTGCGGTTAACAGGGGTAATAAACCTCGTATAGAAAGATGAAGGTGCGGTGTTTTTCTTCGTTAACACCTCGCACCTGAGGTGTCCCGTGAAAATTCGGAAGTTCTGCTGTTCCCTTTTCTGGGTGCTCTTTGCAAAAGTGCTGTGTTTGCGTTGCGCTGTATCTGTGTGGGGCACAAAACTGCTGTGGCATCTAGAGGAGAAAAATCTGCTTCCTGAATATGTTCTTATTTCACGTTAAACGAGTTAGGCAATGTGCAGTGGCTGGTGTATGTCAGACTTTGGAGTAGATGTGTTGTTAACCATTATGAATTAGCCTGTATTTCTCAAGTGTGGACTATATTAAGATCCAGCTTTGCCATTTCCCCCCCTCCTTTCTCATTTTAAAAAAGGGCTGGAAAAGCCGCTGGTTTCCCTCGTTCTGAGGGATTTTTTCTTTTTCTCTCTAGGTCTTCAGCTCATAAAACTTCGTAATCAGACTTGCTCGATAGCTATAGGACTTTTTTTTGGCGTATCAGCTAGCCTTATGGGTATTTCTTTATTGCCTACAAATGTTAGAAGTCACCCTGTCTTAGCTTGCATGTGTTGCAACATCTTTCTGTTATATCTTAATCCCGTAAGTCTTAATACTAAAAGAAAAAAGGTTCTATTTGTGTCCCTCCTTTTATTTTTAAATCAGCATGTGTGGCTGCAAAGCTGTACTGGTAAATACCTGCAGTTAACTTTTGTCCTTGCTTTTTGGTAAGGAATTACTGTGACCTAGCTCTCATTGAACTTTCTATTTGGAAACTCTCCATAACTTTTATAATAGCTATTGACCTCAAAGTGCATGGCTGTCAAAGAAAACTGTTGCCATTTTTTTTAAACTTCGAATACTAGTGTTTTTCAGACAGTGTGGAAGTCTCCATACTTTTAAGGAAATTTTCTCCTTAGTTTTTCGTTGTGACTAGAAGCTAGTCCATATCTGCTAAGCGAAATGCTAGTACCGCACTCAATCTCATTATTGAAACAATCACTATGTAACTTTTATGGGAACAAGCTCTAATGGTGTTAAATTTTGAGAGCCTATAGAGACTGGTATTTTATCTCCTGAAATAGTCAGGAATACTTGTATGTTGTGTCCTCCAGATCTAGGCCTGTGTCTTCCCCGTTGTTCCAAGAGAGATCAGCATGGGCACACAGAAGGCAGACCGAAATTCCTGCAGATTCCCTCAAGCTGTTGGAGGGGAAAGAAAGGTAGCAATGAACAGCAAGCTGAGCAGTATCTGCAGTTAGGTGGTTGGTAGAAAACTGGGTGAGCTGTTTTGCAGCGTGATTAACAAAAGGTGTTTAGTAAAATGAGCCTTGTTATATGGCTTCTTTGAGTGTCACATGTGTCACTTGGTTCCTACACCTTTATTGTTGCTTTGGTGAATTATTATTTATCACCTGTTATTTACATGAGTCCTTGAGATTAAGTAGATTTAGTCAAGCCAAAGCTATTTGGATTGTGTAGCCTGACCACAAAGGAGTGTTGTTAGTTCTTGAATGTTCAGGTTGCTGTTTCATAGTCTATTGTGACCTGCTGGATACCAAATTAGAGCATATTTAGAAGTCTAGTGTGAAAGACCTATGCAAGGAGTTCAAGTGCTAGTCTTGTATCAGGGTGCTGTGTGGTGACTGACAGAGGACATAATTACAACACTAAATGGCTCAACATAACTTTACAGGAACTGAAAAAGATTTCTCATACATTTTATGTTTTAAAAGATTTGCATTTCACAGAATTGTCACAATTATAAAAGACCTCCAAGATCACTGCATCCAACTGTTAACTCCTCCTCAAAATAAAACCCAACAAAAAACCCCAACAAACCAAAACCCACAAAAAACACCTCACCATCGCACTAGATCATGTCCTGAAGTGCCTCATCTACATGTTTTTTGAATAGCTCCGGGGATGGTGACTCCACCATCTCCCTGGGCAGCCCATTCCAGTGCCTGCCTATTCTTTCAGTAAAGCAATTGTTTCTAATACATGATCTAAACCTCCTTGCTGCAACTTCAGGCTATTTCCTCTAATTCTGTTGTTATTTATTTGAGAGAAGAGGCCGCACCCACCTCACTACAACCTCCTTTCAGGTAGTTGTAGAGAGCGATAAGGTCTCCCCTCAGTCTCCTCTTCTCCAAACTAAACTCCCAATTCCCTCAGCCGCTCCTCGTAGGACTTGTTCTCCAGACCCTTCACCAGCTTAGTTGCCCTTCTCTGAACTTGCTCCAGCAACTCAATGCCTTTCTTGGGGTGAGGGACCAGTACTGGACACAGTACTCGAGGTGTGGCCTCACCTGTGCTGAGTACAGGGACATGATTACTTCCCTTCTGCTGAACACACTATTTTTGACAAAGGCAGGATGCTGTTGGCCTTCTTGGCCACCTGGGCACACTGCTGGCTTACGTTCAGCCAGGTGTTGACCGGCACCCCAAGGTCAGTTTTCCCTGGGCAGCTTTCCAGCCACTGTTCCCAAGCCTGTAGCTTTGCATGGGGTTGTTTGTAACTGAAATGCAGGAGGACTTGCACTTGGCCTCATACCATTTGCCTCGGCCTGTCGATTCAAACTGACCAGGTCCCTCTGCAGAGCATTCCTACCCTCAAGCAGATTGACACTCCCACCCAATTTGACAGACTGTCTCTGGTGTACAAGTACGTGGAAATACCAGCTTCTCTTTCTCGGCTCATGGTGAAGCCCCAGCAACTGGTTATTCCTGTAAGCACACCTGTAGAAGTTGAACTGCTGAGGATGTCTGTATGCTCTCAGTCTTGTCTTTAGCATTGGTTTGTGGCAGGTGGTTGCATCATGGAGGAGAAGTATCAAACAATAGCTGGTGTATTCCCATGGAAATAATGATTTTGCATCTATTCTACCTTTTCCATAGTGGACTTTTTTGTATTTAGGTAATTTGTGTATCTGCTCCTTTGGCCTATGACGACAAAAATGCACTTTTGCTTTGGGAAAAGAGGTGACTAACATGATACCTTTACTGTTAATCTTGTTAATAAACTTCATCACAAAGAATATTTTAAGAAATATTAAAAAAATTTAAAGTCTTTTAAGATACATAATTAGAATAGGAGTTTTGTTAAAACAAGTATTTAATTTGGGGGCTTATCAAAATCTAGTGATAGAAGTGTGAAGTGGGAAGCAAGCTACTGCTTGTTTAATAGATTGCAATTATAATAATTAATATGCTCATTTACTTGACATATGATGTATAGTTTTAAGCATTTGTGTTATGCCCAGAGATAACATTTAAGGTTGATTAAAGCACATGGAATTTTTGTTCTTTGAATTGAAAGAGTCTGTGAATGGCAACTAAGAAAACAAATGGATTCTGGACTAGCCTGGATTTTGTCAGGGTCCACACCAGGAGATTTTTAAGGTTCTGAAAACTAGTAGCATGTGTTGGTCTTCAGAGCTCAATTCATATGAAGTGCTACATGTTTATACCTGATATTTACCTGTTAAGAAATGTAAGTGTACTTATATTTAAATTTATATGTGTAAAAGTGCTGTACTAAAGTGAACTCTGAAAGATGACTGTGAAACCCAGAGCACATTTGCTAAGTGTGGATCTGCCTGCCTGTAAACATTTTTGCCAGCCAGTCCTGCAGCTTATTAAGCTAACCCAGTTTCAGAACTAAATAATCATAAAGCTTGATAGGGGACGATAAGACTTGCTCTTGCAATCCGTAGTCTCTTAAATGGAAACAACAGAGCAGACTGATAAAAAGAAGCCTTTAGCTTTACATCTTCTATATGTCTTTGTACTTCAAATTGACTTCCTTGGGAAAGTGCTGATGAGTCAAGTATGTCTGAGGTACGTTAATAGCCTTGTTGGAAGATGCTAAGAACATTGTTTGGCCCAGCTTCTTATTCAGTTTGCTTCTTACTTGGCCGCTTCTGATTTTTACCACCTGCACAGGCATAATCTCATAGCAGTTTCTTCTCAGAATGCGTTTAACATGCTCATGTAAGCAGAGTTTTATAAAAGCACAATGGATCTTCATAAGAAAATGGTTCCTGTGTAATGAATTTCAGCAAAGATTCATTAATACACAAACCTGTGGTTGACAGTCGCCTGTGTATTTGGAAATTTTTTTTAAAAAGCATTCGCTAATACTCGTCTGACTCACCACTTAGTTCACTCTGAGCTCAGAAGCACTACTGTTTTGTTTATTTATTTTTTTCCATTTTTGACTGACTTCCTTGAATTACCCTTATATACAAAATTAACCAGAAATTAAGTCAGCCAATGACTTTCTTAAATTACAAAAGTACATGATTTCCTGTTCCACCACATACATACATATTTATGAAAGGAAATCTTGTTTTAAATCTCATTTTAAGTAGGACAATATTTTTCTCTTCATTTCTTTTGGTTCTTTTTTTATGTAAATAATTTTTTTGCCTGCTTGTGCTTGCAAAAGAGAGGGACCTAAGATCTAAAACCTAATACAGATTGCTCTGAAGTTCAAAGTAGTTCTCATCAGCTTTAGCTTTGAATGGACAAGGCTTTTGCTTTCTTAACTACTCAGATGTCATAAAGTAACAACGTCTGTGCCTTAGGTGTTAAAAACCTTTTTTAAAATTTCATCTTTTCACTACAGGATATTCCTTCTGGTGGGAGCTCCAAAAGCAAATACTACCCAGCACAACATCGTAGAAGGGGGCCAGGTGCTCAAATGTAACTGGAATTCTGACAGAAACTGCCAGCCGATTATATTTGACTCCACAGGTAGTGTGCTATTCACTTTGAGGGGAGGTGGGATGTCTGCTCTGATTCTGGTGTGAAGAGAGCAGGAGGGATTCCGATTCGTGTGGGAGTTCTTGATGGTTGATGTCGATGTAGCCAGATTTGGACTGGCAACTAGTCCAGGCTTGTTTGGTTCTGTTGTGTATTTTTTTTTAATTGTTTTTTCTCTCTCTAGTAGAATTCTCTTGTCCTTGGTATGTGCTGAAAGCCTGAGTGAGCATACATTATTCTTCTTTTGTTTTAATGTGTTTCTGTTTCTCCTCTATACTTCCCAGCAATCTTAAAATATTTAGCAACCTAATTCCCAGTAAACACCAAAGGGTTTATTGCTTATCAAGAATGTGACTTGTGAGGAAAGATACTCTTTAATATCAGCAAAGGTGCTATAGGCAGAAATACTTAGGAGTTTAATCTGAAACAGCAAGTCTAAACTTCAAACTGGGGGGAACTTTTTTATTTTTATTTTTCCCCTGATAATATTTGTGACATTTATGATGGCGGCACTCATTGTCTCAGGTTAGAGCTGTTACTTACCCATTTCTGAAGTGCACTAAAGCTGGGCACCAACACCACTGACGTTAAACCTTTCACTCAGCCTTCATGCTCCTGGTACACAAAGTGATTTCCACAGGCTGTGGCAGGTCATATGAGAGTGTGCTGCATGTGCTTTTCTGCTCAAGCCATTCGGTGCTGAATTCCCTTTTCCATAGCATGTTTCAGGCCAGTGGAAAAACCTTTCCATGTCACAAGAGTGGATTAGCAAGACCCATGAGGCAGGTCAGAGGAAACGCCTGTGCTTTTGAGGTCTAGCCAGTTGTAATTCATTCTTGCCTCTGCTGGTATTTTGACTCAGTAATCTAAACGCTATTAGATTTATGCAGCCTTTGTAAATCATGTATGATACAGTGGAGAAGCCCTTCCTCCAATTCCATTGTTAAAGTATACCACAAAATGTCGTTATTCAGATTTCTGAAATCTCTGTATTTTTCTGAAAACTGTTACATTACCAGTTCTCTTGCAAGAAAAAAAGTACATAATGGTACACACAAACCCCAAGTCATTACTGATCTGTTTACTTCACTACAGAATGTTTCTGCCAGATTTCTTCACATCTCTAGTAAACTGCAAAAGGTGACATTTTGTCCACATCGGTATAAGACAACAAGAATTAATTACTTTTTTTACTTTGGATTTATTGTTTACTAGAATATAAGTGTGGGTTCTGTTTGGTGGTTTTTGTTTTTTTTTTTATGAAGAATGTAGATGTCCCTAATTAATAACCACCACTAATATAACAGCACAAAAACTTCTGGTGTGGGAGGATGAGCCACCTGGGTAAGTTCTAGATGCATCTTCCAGTGAGAATGACACTATATTTGCCTATTTATACTGTGAACGTTTGCAATGGGCTTTTTCCGTATGCCAGACAGAGTAAAGAGATGAGGCCATGCTGCTTTGCTGTATGTCTGTGCTTAAGGTATATACTACTGGGCAAACAAATAGTGTTTTGCTTATACTTTGCTTTTAACTAATGGGCACATTAATTGCTTGAAATTTAACCAGTAAAAGCAGGAGGTCATAATAGCTTAAGAGGATTTCTTTCAGGCACATTTTAACTCATTCCAGCTTTGTAGCAATAAATTGGGAAGTACTGCATTTGTCAATTATTCTCTGGGTGAAAAGAGGCATTGTATTTCAGCATAATAAATTCACTGAGACAAAATAAAATGCCTTTTCTTTGTGGATAATACAATAGCTGATACTGCCAACACAGTATAAACCCCTACTCCTGCCTGCCCCTGCCTCAGAAGGTGACAAGATTTAGGGAAGATCTGTGATTCACTTCTTAGGAAATAGGAAGCAGAAGATTTGACCATTGATTTGTGGTGCTGACGCAAAGGTGCTTTTTGTAGGTGACTAAACTCAACTTCTGCGGGAATTCAAGTTCATCCACCACTGGTTCAATACTTGTTAAGTATGGTTTGTAATTCCAGAGGTATTGCTTTGTCCCACAATACAAGACAGGTTATTTTTTTTTCCCATCTCCAAGATTATTTGGCTGTTTTGTTAGTGGAAAAAGCAGCACAGGTTCTGCACAATTAATTAGATGGGTTTCTTCAGAGTTACTACAGAGTTGGGTTTTATTTTCTAACGCTTGCTTTTGGCTTAAATACTGTATTGACACAGAAGTGTGGTCATTTACATGAGACAAATGCAACAGTTATTACACAGAATCACAGAATTGTCGAGGCTGGAATAGACCTCCAAGATCATCAAGTCCAGCCTACATTATTACGTAGCCCAGGAGAGAAGCTATGAGCTGCCTTATGTTAATCTTTGAAGAGTTCAAGCCCTTACTTTATACCAGCAGTGCTTGTTACTTGCATTTACCGTCTTCACTCCAGCTCCTCTGGAGGAAAGTGATAAGGCATTAAGCTGATAGTTCTGGGTAGTTCCAAATTTATTACTTCGTTTCTTCCTTCCTGTGTTACATCTCCACTCTTTCACTAGGGCAGCTGGGCGTAGGAGTCCCTTCATAGAATTCACATAGCTCTCATGCTGAAAATACATGTATTTCCCTCTCTTTCAGGCTCTCCTTATCAGCCTGAAACAAAACCTCCCTCATAAAGAGTATGTTACAATTTTTAAAACCTTGACCAGAAAAAAAAAAAGTTTTCACTATTCCTACACAGTGTGTTTTATCATTTGAAACAGCAGTATATTTGCAACGTGATCACCCTTGCCTGAGATCTCCCAGCACAATAGTTACGTGCATCTAAAAACACACTGGAGAATATTCTGTGTGTATGTTTGTGTCCGTGTGTTTCTACGCGTATTACACTGTGTGCTTTTGATGTTCTGATGTACATGGTGGCTTTGGAAGGCAAAATGTTTATATCGCACATTAACACTTCCCAATTGTAAAGATGCTTCACTGTGGGGCTTCTGAGCATTTCAGCATTGACGTTGGTTGGCTTTGATTTAACGTAGTTATGACTATATGAGAAAACTGCATAACAAACATATGGTAGAAAATGCCCTCAGGGGTGCCTAAAGCTGTGCTGTGCGTGTTTGCGTGTGCATGATCAGAAAGTTAGCATAAATTTTTTTTGGAAAGGCTTTCAAATATTATTGGGCATGTATTTCAGGATGAACTTTGCTTTTAGAAGCACATATAAAGGTTAACGATAAAAAGGAACCAACTGCCAGGGCAAGCTCCCTCCCATGCAGGTTTTGCTGATACTGTTGGAAAAGTGAAATAGAAAGCAGTACTTGTATCTGTTATTCAACCGGGTTATCTTGCAGATCTGGTTAGAAATAGATCTGATTAAAAAGTGCTATATAAGCACTGAACTTTTCTTGTCTTATTCCTATTTACCTTGTTAATTCAGAAGCTAAATGTACCACTGTTGCAAAACTAAACTTTCTGGTATTTGTATTCTTGTATATCTTGACTTCTTACTACAATTGCTACAGCGTTACCACAATTTCAATTGAATTGTTGTGCAAAATACTTGGGATGTTTTTTCCCCTCTATCCCAGTTAACTTTCAGAACTTCAGAATGTGTAGAAGATTCTATTTCTTCAGGACAAGCACTGGGGGAAAATTCTCAAGATAGTACAGTCTTGAAAATCTTCATAAACATAAACAAATCAATAAATCCTTTCCTTTGCAAGGTGTCTTACATTTCACACTCATGTTCCCAAAACCTACAAGTTATAGGTCAAAGCAAGTAAATATTTGTCTTAGTTCTTAATCCTTCTCTACGCAAAATGATTTTGTGACTGAAAATTTAGGGTTTTTTTGTTTTAATTCATAGAAATAGTGTTCTGCATCTTACAAAGAAGAAAGAATCTGGAAAGGCAAATGGTGGTAAAACTGCTCTTAGAGCTCACTTAGACCTAGTACTAGTCTTTCTACAAGACTGACTGGAGAGATGGTTCAGAGATTGTTAGGAAGCTGAACAGTTGGCTTGCTCTGTCAGCTGCTGAGCAGATTTTTCCAGGAAAAACAGTCTTCTTGTGGGTCAACTGTAAAAGGAATGCACTTAGTATAATAGTCCACTTTCTGTTCCTGATCAGTTTTGAGACAAAGGTCCAAACTCAGGTGTGTTAAAGACACATCTGTTCTCCCTCACCTTTTCTCCTTCCGTAGCCTTCACAGACTAGCACAGCAAAGCTTGCATATATAGTACCAAATATTACTTACAAGTATTTCCACAATCTTGTTCAGGGAAAAGATTCTTAGCAAGTTAAGGGTTTAAGGGTTAAAGGTTTTTCTGCAAGTTATAATTTTGTATAGTTGTCCATCTTTTTTTTTTTGTGTGTATAAAATAAAACATGTCTGCTTTTTCTGCACGAGATGAGTCTCAAAAGCTCACTGAGCCAGACAATCAAACCAGTGAGTAGAGGAGTGGTCATATGTGCTTTTTAAGAGTATTGACAAATCATCTGTATGCTTTTATGCATGTATTTTACAGTTTGGCATATGTGCAATAGCAGAGTGGATGCACTTAGCTAATTGTCTAACATCTAGATAAATACCTCCATCAGTTGGCTATGGAATTTTAGAGAGCAGGATCACTTCGGATTTTCATTATGACAAAAAATTCTTGAGAGACCTAAATAACCAGTTGGAGTCAATCAGACTGTATACATGTGAGCAATATGTAACAAATTAAGCCAAATGAATTTACTATGTGCTTGTTTTCCAAAAGGAAACAATCTTCATAATTATTCATGTTATTTTACCCTTCACCTTTGGGATCCTAGATCTCAATCAGTCAAGAACAGCAGGACATGTGTTGGTTGAAATAGTATTTCTTCATGCTCCCACAGCTTTTCATAAGGTGTAACAAAATGGTTTTGTGATGATAAAGTTTCTTTTGCAAAAACTTGACAGTTTTCTAAAGAGAACTGAGAAATGTGCCTGCTCAAATACAGGATGCTTGAAGTGCAACTCTTTGTCAGCATCGAAAAGTGCAGTACTGAGACTATTTCAGGAGCTTCTGCACTTAGAATAATCTGATAAAATGTAGACAACTCGACTATGGAGTGTTACAAAGGAAAATATGCTCGTAAAACGACTTTGATTTTTATGCTAATTGTACATTTCTTGAGCAGATTTAGTTTTCAGCACAGAAAGATCTGGTTGCTCAGACAACATATTGTTTGCCTCTTCTGAGGCACGGAGTACAACAGACTGATGCGCTGCTATGTTGTCCTTCTTCCTTTAAGTAAAAGCTTTTCCTACTCCTTTGATTCTCTGTATCAGACCTCAAAATTCAAGATTAAGGAAATTTACAGAAGCTGCCGAATACTAAAAGCTAAGAACATCTCCAATGTTTTCAGCTCTGTGTGGTGTGTTTTTATTACTTTGGAAAAACTGTTCATTGTAGCCTCTGGCTGTAGAAAGTTTTATCACTTTGACAATTGTACTGTCCCTTCTCTTTCTGCCTTCCCATGTGTTTTGATGCATCAGAGTAATTTTAGAGAAATGGTTTGTTCTTAAATATTTTTTGATGAAATTATTTTTAAGACTGGTCATTTTGGTCTATGCTAAAAGAGGAAAAAAGAAGCTTATAAGAAAACCTCTCCTAATTCCTCCGTATGTTTCCACATTTCCATTATTCCCAAGTGGGTGATTCTGGACAATAGGAGTCTTTGGAATCCTAAACAACCAGTTTGGCATGACTCTAGCTATTGGTGACCTATTTAGTTTAAAGTGGATGTTTTCTCTGCCTTGTGCAGCTTTGTGCTCTAGCATTGCACAACATAAGATGTGCCATTGTTGGGAAGTTATGACTGGAATGGGTGTCATGAGCTTATATTTGCCTTTTGGCTATTGTCATCATTTTTGCAAATAAGTCAGTTCATAACTCCATCCTTTCCACTTATGGAATAAAAAGATGGCTAAGGAAGTGTGGAATGGGTCAGTATTCTGTGAAGATCGCATTCTTTAGCAAAGTACTGGTATATTTTTAGCTGATCTTTTTAATGTTATTAGGGTGCAATTTGTGTGGGGATTTCAATATCAAAGGCTGTTGATTTAATCAACAATAAAGCAATAAATCTTGTGAAGACCATTCATTCATTTGTAATAAAGTGGATTGATTTTTATCTCGCTAAATCTGTCATTACCTCAGCCCCATAGAAGTTTGGTGATTATCCTTATCGTGTGTGCCACTAAGTGAAGCCTGCTGAAGTTGGGCTCTGGGTACTGCTCTGAGTACAAAAGAAGGCGGCAGAATGTATGAAACCTCCTTTGCTTCATGTTAGAGCTGACAGTGCGAAAATGCTTGTGCTTTTGTGATTAGGTAGGCTCCTGCATGAATGTTCTTGGCTCTATGTGCATATAGCTAGATCTCAACTGTATGACTAGTTGGGAAAAATCTGTCTGTCTTATATTAGGCAAAGGGAAAAGATACTTTTGTTCCAGCACCACCCAGGGAAAGAAGCAGGATTTGTACCTCAGAAGAGGAGAGAGGAATAGTGGGAAGCTCTGTATTCCCGTCTCCCTGAGTCATTAACAAAACACCGTGACTAAACCAAGGTAGATGAACCATCAGCTGCCTCACAACAGGAGGGGTTTCAAGTAAGATAAACTTGTACTCAATCATTTTTGCCCTATCTTTTAATTGGATTGGCATAATTACAAAGAGGTTTCTTTCAGTGGAAATTCTGTAAATTGGGTGAGTGTTTAAATTTTACAACTTCATACATATTTCTGGTACGTTGACACTTAACCAAGCTTTGTCAGTTCATTGCCTCTTGACTCATGATTGTCTTGGTGAAGTCTGGCACTCAAGATTAGGGGAAGTGTTTGAGTTGAGTTTTCTCATTACTGCACAAACAGACGGGCTGCAAGTTACAACTTGTCTGCAGTCGTTTTGTAGTAACACCATTGTTTCTGTAGCTGGTAAGATTGACATTGCAAAAAGAAAGTGCCGGCTATGCAAAGTTAATAGCCAAAAGAAATCCATCACTTAAAGAACTTTTGATCTTTTAAATTATACTTGTAAGATAGCTTAGACTATTTTTTCTTTTTTTTTCCTGCAAATCCTGCTTAGAATTCTATTCATCTCTCCATGTTACTTTCCGTTTATAAATTTAGACACAAGAAAGTGACGATGTTCCATTGGTCCAGCAGCAAAAACTCACCTATGTGATGGATTTTAAAGGCAATTCTGTTCCTGCCTTTACAACTCCCCTCACCTCACCTGCAAAGTATTTTATGAGACAAAGCATTGTTGACTTGGCATGTCAGCCCTGTTTCCCTAATGAAAGGGTTAAGTAACAAAACATCACATGATGTCTCCTACAGCGAGAAGGAGCAAAGGAAAAACCATGGCATAAGCAGCTTTTCAGATATGAAGTAATACCCTATGGACAAATGACATAATCCTGGAACTAATGACCCATCAAGTAGAAGTCCCTGTAATGGCTGCATTTTACCCTGATAAATAGCATTGTGTAAAAACTCTGAACATTTTCTTGAACAAACCTGGTCAGAACATAGTTTGTGTTGCCTAGATGTATTTGTTTGAATGCCTGTTTGAAATGGACGGCCTTAGTTTAGAGATTCTTGATATACTCTAAGAGAATTCAGTAATGCAAGAAAACCAGCCGTGGCTATAAGAACTGTTACAGTATCACAGAATCATAGAATGGCCTAAGTTGGAAGGGACCTTAGAGATCATCTAATCCAACCTCCCTGCAATGGTCAGGGACGCCTCTCAACTAGACCAGGGTACTCAAGGCTCTGTCCAGCCTTGCCTTGAACACCTCCAGGGAGGGGGCATCCACAATGTCTCTGGACAATTTATTCCAAAGTCTTGCCAACCTTGTACTGAAGAATTTCTTTCTAAGATCCAATCTAAATCTCTTCTCCCTCAACTTAAACCTATTTCCCCTTGTCCTATCAGTAGGCACTTTTGTAAAAAGTCTCTCCCCAGCCTTCCTGTAGGTTCCCTTCAGGTATTGGAAGGCAGCTATTAGGTCCCCCCAAAGTCTTCTCTTTTCAGGACTGAACAATCCTATCCCTCAGCCTATCCTCATAGCAGAGGTGCTCCAGCCCCTGGATCATCTCTGTGGCCCTCCTCTGAACACACTCCAACAGATCCATATCCCTCTTACGGTGGGGACACCAGAACTGGACACAGTATTTGACGTGGGGTCTCACAAGAGCAGAGTAAAGGGGGAGAATCACCTCTCTTGATCTGCTGGCCACGCTTCTCTTGATACATCCCAGGATGCGGTTGGCCGCCTGAGC
>VWZK01019086.1:43929-75341 GCA_013396935.1 Baryphthengus martii | reverse complement strand
AAAAAAAAAAAAATCAAAACCAAAAAACTAGTATTTCAAAATTACTATTCCACAAAATTTGCCTATTTTTAAAATGCAACCTTCATTCAAAAGAGTTCCAGTTAGAAAGACAAGTTTCCCTTAAGAGTAAAAAGAGTGGGTGTGGTTTCTCAACTTAAGTAATGATTTTTTTTTTTAGATATATATATATAAAATTGCATTGATTTTTGACACCCACCCTCATAGAGGTAGAAATACATGCTTACTTCATATCTGATGCCAAAGATGAAGACATTGGATGCTATGCATCAATACACAAGATACATGCATATGGAACGTTTTTGTGGAAGTCCTTTAATTAACTGCTAATACTACGCAGACAAACTTGCGTGAGCATTTGCTGGATCTCCAGAAGGAAGCTGCACACCAGCAATTTCCACTCGTTGCCTGTCCACCCGTTCGCAGGGCAGCAGAGCGTTTCAAGGCCTACAAACGGAGAGAAGCCGCCAACGCTTCAGGAGAAGCACTTACCCAGCTCCCCCGCCGCGTTCCGCCCGCCGACCGCGTACAAATGTCCTTTGAGGGCACTTAGGTGGAAGAAGGTGCGCTTCTCGTTTAAAGATGCCACTTGCATCCACTTGTTGTAGCGAGGATCGAATCGAAAGACCGTGTCGACCGCCGTCTTTCCTTTCGTGTCGTAATTGCTCTGGCCCCCGACCACGTAAAGGAAGTTGCCGATGACGGCGATGCCGTGCTGGTACCTCGGGGCATCCATGGGAGCTAAGGATTTCCATTCGTGGGCCTTCTCGTCGTACATCCGTAACTCCTTGCTGACGACCAGCTGCTGCCTCAGCACTCCCCCCAACGTCACCAAGTGAGTACTGTCCGACCGAATGGCAGTTCTCTCCGACTGCATAACCGGTTGCATGTACGGCATCATTTGGTAATTGCTGGCTTCCAAAAGCAAATTGACACAGGTATTGTCCGTTCTCATGAAATCCACTGTTTGGACGTAGTTAATAAGATCCTGGGGTGTCATCAGCGGAAACCTGATGTTTTTCATGAGCTTTGCGGCGTACTCCATCCGCGGCTCCTCGTAGCGGAGCCAGCGACAAGCTGCCTTGAAGAGTTCGAGTTCAGTGCAGTGCTTAAGGCTATTACTTGAAAGCACGAAGGCGAGACGTTCAAAAGGGAGTTTCACAAATTCACCAGTACTTAATAACGCAGGGAAGTTCTTCAGGATGAAATTATTAACATATTTATCCACTTCTGTGAGATTGTACGTGTTGGCAATTCGCCCAACCTCAACACAGTTTTCCAATGAAACCTATTAAGGAAACATAAAGAGGAATCTAAAACGCTTCCTTAATTTGGTCAGTCTAAATGATAACGTTGAATTTAATGAATCCTATCAAAGCAGCAGTATTTCATCATGTCACAATGCTCAAGGTGATTTACACATGAGCAAATATTCAATGCAATTTGTATATTCATGACTGCAAGGGGGGGAGGACCCAATGTAGTCCTTATTTTGAAGAAAGAGAAGAGACAATTAGCAAGCAGAAGGCAAAATTAATTATGTCAAATACATTAGACAATGATGATACATAGCAATTATATAGCTGAAAAGCTCTGCAAACACCTTTGTAAGACAGACATGTAGAAAAGACAGCTAAAGGAGAGGTGATCAGCCCAAGGGTACAGAGAACAACGCAGAGGTCGGTCTCAACGTTAGACTTTTTCCAACACTATTAAAATTTTATTGGTATAATGCAGCCAAGGAGAATGGCACAGCTACCTCTCCAACGCCATGTATTTCAGATCATTTCTCTAGTGTTCAATCCTATAAATATATTCCTTAGAAATTAACAAAAGCAGATCGTCAGTAAATCAAGGTGAAGCTCTTAAAGAATGTATTCAAAATTAAATACATGCCAAAAATAAGGCAAAAGTAGTGATTTTATTTTATATAGGGGTTTTGTATATATATATATAAAAATTAATGAACCTAGGAGGGTTTTCCCAAGAAATACCCGTCACATAAAATGTTTTAGCAGTACAGATCAAAATTTAATTTAATTAAATACTGCAGTGACCATGTCTTGATAACCATCTCTTTTACATTGTTGCTGTATCTACCTTTCTTACATCTTTGGCTCTTAAATTTGAGGTCGTTCAGGATCCAAGGAAGGGGGAGAAAGAAAGATAGCAGGGATGAGACATAAAGTGGGTCTCCAGTGATCTCTGCCAATTGATTTCACCAAGCTCTATAGCATATATGCAAAGCAAGTCAATTTTCAACTGCTTCTTGCTGATAATTTGCAGATTTTTTGCATTCACCCCATATTCTAATCCAAGATTCATTTATGCATGCATTCTAGTCTCTGTGCATATCAGTCCTACTCAACGCTGACAATATCCACAACTTTGTGATTCTCTTTATATCTGCAATGCCAAAAGAAGTTAAGCTTCGGAATCTCATGGCTATTTTTAAAAAGATTATAAAGATTGAGGAGTATAACCTGATTGCAGCCTAAGAATTCAAAAACCTTCAAATGACTTTCTGGTCATGACAGAGATTACAAGATTTTAATACTGGTAACTCAATCTGATCATTGCCCTTTAATACTAGACAATTCAAAATCTAATGAGTATGGAAACAGGAGATTTTATTAATTCACTAGAAACCGATCTAAGTTGGCCTAGAGTTCAGAGCAGCACTCATCCAAACTTCCCTCAGACGCCCTGAAATGCCTCCATAGAGTCAAAGGTTCCAAACCTTATTCTTCATTTCCAGGAACGCTAATCCTGCGACCAGGTCCTATCTATAAGATGGGATGCCTGGCAGACTGTAAAGAGTTCTATTATAAAAATATCTGTCTAAAATATACAGAGAAATTATTTTTTTAGAAATTATTATTAAAAAAAATAATTTAAAAAGAAATTTTCTAAACAGACCGTGCTGTTTAGGAAAAAAATTAATCAGCTAGTAATGAACTGTAAGAGATTTGCTGATGCTCAAGAAACTTTTTTCTTCTTTTGACTGTTTTTCAGAGTTAATATCAAACTAATTTCCATACGTGTCCTTCTAGGATGTTCAATTGACATAAATCAATTGCATAATGGAAGTAGCAGCGCACCTTAAATTAAGGAAATGAAACAGGACGTTCTTTACTTCTAAAATTTCTTTCAAGTTCTATAAGAAAAATAAAGCAATGGAAAAATCACCCCTTAACACATATTTGACTTGCACTATACTACAAATCTTAACTCTTGCTATACACTTACTGTATTTTAAACCTACTTTGGAATACGTTTACTAGCATCAAACTACAGATGCAACACTTTCTCCACATCAAGGTAGCAGACAGAAAGATATTACTGCAGACAGAAAAGGCATTCTTGAAGTTCAAAGATCAAATCAAAAAAAAAAGGTACAGATTATGTACCCAGTTACAGCTGCCAAGAAGTATTTAGACCTCTTGCCGAACACAGGCCAATTAGCAAGTGCACAGCATGCATCTAATTGATGTATTATCAGCATTATGTTCCACTGTAAATCTATGCAATTGAATATAGTTCTGGAATGGTTATAGTTGAGAGATGTATTAACACATTACACGCTGTTAACAACTGATAAAGTTCACTTTACGCTGCCTTAATTAATCCACTGGAATTGCCCTGCACTCAGGGTTGGGGTTTTTCATACTGTGACTGCAAGTACTGCCCGTTATGCTTATGAAATTGTGCATTTTAGCTCACTAAACAAATGGCACCACTTATCTCAAACCAGGGTACCATATTCAACGTTTTCTTAAAGGTCACTTTCCTTGGCAGAAGTGCTGTTAAGCGCTTTTACTGCGCTCTGAGACAACAAGTCGATGTACCAGTCTAAACTCTATTGCAAAGATTTCAGCTATAAAAATAGATATTCAAGAATTCTTAAGTCCTATGCCAAAAAAATAATCCTTCAACAGAATGAAATGCAATAGTTAGTTCTATTTAAATATTCAGAATTGGACAGCATTAAAGTACAATAATGGTATTTAAACACTTCAGTAGTTAACTTACTCAAGCGTTGATTTAAAAAAAAAAGTTTGACTTATCCTATGGTACTTATAAGAGGCACAGAAATGGTTCTCTGCAGAAGTCAGTCACTCAGGGGCTCAACAAACAGAAGCAACTTCTGGAAATTCCACTGAATTGAATGGGAAGAATGGGAATATCAGATAAAACCACGACTGGCTGTAGAGTCAATACAGTAACCAGTGCAGGTACTCACACAGAAAAAGATAAAAGCTGCAAGCGGTCAAACGGCTAAGCAGCTCCTTATGAAGCAGAGAATTTTAACTAAATGCTATTTTACTTGGGCTTTGACTACTAAGAGCTGCTCATTCACTTTACTCACTGTAACTGCTCATTACAAAGCAGAAGTAAGAGTTCCAGAAAATACTAAAAAGTTTTTTTTAAAAAAAAAAGTGAAGCACAGCACAGTATTATTACAGCCTGAAAAACTAAAGGCAAAAGTCAAAGTACTTCTGTGAGAAAGCAGTTGACTTAATTCTTTGAAATTTTGAAACAATCCCTTCCCAACCTCTGGTAAAACTTGACTATAAAATACTACAAAACTGGACACAGGGTAAAGTGATCGCAAGCATGAGAATCTTAGAGAACAACTCAAGATAAATAATATGCACCGAAAATCAAGTCCTCACGCCCAGCACCACAAAACATTGAGGCATCTAACTTTTTTTTGTTTCAATGACTGCTTGACACTGAAGCACTTCCCATGGCATTTTAAAGGCCCCAAGTTTTAAAAGAGCTTACACTCCCCTGAAATCCTCGATTTTTCTACGGGCTTCCACAAACAGAAGTCCAGAAATAATGGCACATAAATTTGATCAGCTCAGAAAAGAGAGTCACATTAGAACAGGTGAATTTCTGGTGCCTGGCAGAGATGCCCTCAGCATCAGATCCCACACTCCCACAAAACTGAGATCATTTTGCTCCATCCTCAGTTAACCAAGTTCTTGCGACAAGACAGGACTTCTAAATATTGGGGTCTCAATATTTGGCAGTTTAGAAGTTCTTACAAAAATGTAAAGCACAAAATTATATAAGGAATAATTTATTTTTTAATGCAGCTATCTGAAAAGTACGGCCAAACCATTAATTTTCAGTATTTTGAAATGTTTCATTTAATTGCACTATAACATCCCCATTCCCATTATTCTGTGATTTTCCTGAGTGCTGTAATTGACTTGGATAGTTTCCATTTTGTGCACTGCAGCTACTTTTGCAAAAACATTTTTGTGCGTTCTCTAGCGCTCCCGACTCCGAAAACATTTTCATGACATTTTTCTTAACTTTAATTACATTACGGCTCATTTAGATGTGAACCTGGGAGTATCCCTAGTCTTTTCATATAGCTATGAATATTTAAAACTAATACTGAAAGGAAGACTGAAAACATCTTAGGATGCACTCCAGTGTTTCTCTGGGACTCTGCTCAGCTGCAGAGCAAAGATTCTAAGAGCCATGGGCTGCTTGACAGGAGGAGAGTAACTGCAGAACAAATAAAAGAACACTTAACAAGTCAGTCACAACATATACTGTAATTTAAAGGGGTCACTGTTGTGGGTTTGTTTGGGTTTTTTTTACACAAATTCAGCTGTTACTTTAAGCTCATGTTTTTCTTTGTAAATATTTTCAGTACCCTCTTATGAAGTAACACAGTTACATTATGCTTTACATAAACTGACTTCTGTAATTTTAATAATGGACTCCCCAGACACTCAAAGGCAATTATTAAGTATTTTTAGCAGAGCCTGTTGCAGATGAGACAAGGGGTAACCAGACTAAAAGAGGGTGGATTTAGACTGGATGTACGGAAAAAGTTTTTTACAATGAGGGTGGTGAAACACTGCACCAAGTTGCCCAGAGAGGTGGTAGATGCCCCATCACTGAAAATATTCCAGGTCAGGTTGGACAGGGCTCTGAGCAACGTGATCTAGTAGAAGGAGGGTTGGACTAGATGACCTTGAAAGGTCCCTTCCAATCCAAACCATTCTATGATTCTCTGATCTGTCTGGGAATGGTTACCATCAGCTCTCAGATGCTGCTCTCAGTCAGCACATGTCAGTAGAAATAAGCTCAAGACTTACTCAGAAAAGTAATTTAAATCACAGAAATGCTCCTTCAAAAAGTGGACAAACTAGTATAACGGGGAATAACCTTTGTAAGATCATGGTAATGAAAGCAAAAAAACCTCAGTCCATTTGGTCACCAACTCTTGTTCCTGTTTCAAGAAATTCAAAAGTAAGTTCATTCAGAAATCCTTTATATAAGGACACCGAGAACATAACTAGGCTAACAGCTCAAACTTAGTTTTGCACTACTTTTACACTTATACAATGAATGAGATTATGTCCCCTTAGACATCAGTATGAATGAAAACATTTCAGAAAAGATAATCGATAAAATTAACAAAGTCTTCCTGAGTCTTTCAAAACTTAGTATCAGACAGTATGTTTCCTTCTTAACCAAACCAGTGACTGAGTCAACATCGTAAGTGAAAGAACCTTCAGAAAATAAGCATTTTAAACACTGAAAAAGAACACTTCCAAATAACACTATTAAAGATGAAAGAAACTCTTTCCCTAAGAAAGCAAAACAAATAAGAAGCTGCCCTGCCCAGAAAAAGGAAAGGGCAACACAAGTTCCCTGGGGCTCACCTCCCATCAAAGGGAGGCAGCTTCCAATCCTAATCCCTGATCCAAAAGAACACCAAGACATTATTCCAAGTAGCACTTACAGCAACATCAACCCTGGAAAGGCAGATAACATCACTCTGGAAGGTGAAAAAACCCCTAAGTATTGGAAGGTAGAAACCCCCCTAAGTAACACAAAAGAGGTGGGATTAATGAAACACGAACAGAACATTTTCAGAGAACTGGCCAATTAGAAAATATGCCAAAATAAAACCCAAACCAGTAGAATTATAGAGCCTAAATGCCTCTAGAACTTTCTGTATGCAGCAGATCACTGTTCTTAGCAGCTTGGAATCCTGTTGTTTGCATAAATCAGGGTACATTTCATTAGGGAAGTCCCATTTCTGAGCCTGCACTCGGAGGAGCAACAGCAATACCTGCTGCAGTGTTTCTCACCACAGACTATCAAAAAGCTGAATTCCAAATATTGTCATTCATGTAGAACACACTAGTCCCCTTGTTACAGGTAAAGTGACATTTCTAGTAAGGTATATAAGCAATTACCATGAACACCAGAAAACCTCCAGGAAACATTAGAAATAACACCAAAGTGTGTCTCTAGGCAGAGCTGCTTGGACAGCACAGCACTCTCGTTCTCCAACCCCACAAAGCAGGTCCTCCTTATTATTGTTGGCAGGACAACGAGTTATATTTATACAAGACAGCAGAGCAAGAACTAGGAAAAGTATTGAAGCATCATATATTGGCATCATTTCTATATTGTATTCAAGTTAGAAAATAGGTAACTGCACCCACGTTCTGAGATGGCAGTGTTTTAACTACAGAAAAAAAGTGAAGATGACGGAAGCAGACAAAATAAAATGTATGTGGTAAATTGATTGTAATGCTACAAGGAGTGCAGTCACGCAGTGAGACCCTGAAGCCTCTCATACCTGAGATTTAAGTAGATGCTGTTCCAAAAAACAGCACTTCTGAAAAGCAATCCAAGCTGCTCAACTGCATCTGAGAGTTATGTTTAAGAAACAACCAGATTAAACTGAGGAGTAGAAATCCAATGCTTTTAATAAGAAGTTGGAGCCAGATAAATGGAGTGTTTTCATGTGACATCTCTTTCCTTGCATGCCTTTTCCCAGCCACGAAGACAGAATTCAGGAAAAAGCATACACAAGAAGCCAGTTACTACTTAGCAAGCTGAATCTGTAACAGCCCTCTTGCTTTTGCAAAAACAGAAGGGTTTTTTTTTTAATAAAGAAAACTGCAGAATTGTTTGCCATCCAACTCGAAGGCAGCGTTGTATTCTTCTCCAAAGCACAGCCTCAAAACAAAACAGGACATTAAGGCTGAAAAAGGAAAGGAAAGGAGAGGAGGAAAAAAGGTTGCTATCAAAACTGCCAATCCCCCAAGAGTAGGTTCACGACCTCAGATTTTAATTTCTGCAATAAATAAAAATCAGCAGGGCAATTCTAAACCATAACCAGACCATTCTGCACTGGAACTCCAGTTTGCAGGGCAAGCTTCTTTTTTTGTTTCAATGGCACAAAAGCACCCATGCTTCATAAGTATTATTCTTTGAACTAACCATTATTGGGAGAAAAGGAGGGAGTTGAGACTTCGAGGGCTGTCCCCTGCTTACAAAAGGCACTTATTTTGGGGATCGTGAAAAAAATTTTCCCAGTAGGCATTCAAAGCCGTTTTCACTTCTAGCAAAATACGGCAATCAACATAAAATGCTTGTAGCTTCTTTTCTCCTATAATCAACATTTCTGTAACATCCCTATGAGTTATCTCTTTAGAGTATATATAATTCCAAGCACTGTGACCAAGTTCAGTGGTTTCCAAAGAACATGTAATGGTCTCCGTGATGATCACTCCCATCGCAGGCTCCGTTCCTCAAAACAAAGTTTCCAAGAAAGTAAATTAACAGACAGCAACAGCAGCTTGCTCTTCTATGTTTTTCAGTTGAACTGACAAAGCAGCTTTCTTGAGGGAGGACAGAGTGTGAGGGTATGAACTAAGAAATCCAGTAAGGAATCTGGGAACTGTGATTGTCATGGCTACTACTATCACCGCAATATGCTTTGGAATGAGAAGAAATTTAATGTGGTATATAACATTGATATCAAACTCACACTGTGCGTAATACTCAGAAGAAAAAAGATTTTCAAGGAAAATACAAAGCAGATTTGTTCTCTGTGAATTCAAATTATGAATAATGACAAGTTTTATCATCGTTCTCATAAAAAAAAAACAACACAAAAAACAAACAAAACACANAATTCAAATTATGAATAATGACAAGTTTTAGACTTAACTTTGACTATTACATAGTCATTGTTCTCATAAAAAAAACCAACACAAAAACCAAACAAAACACAAGCATATCGAGGCCTTAATCATTGTGAATGTTAAACAAGTAGTAAGTCTTACCCCAGAGATAAGAAACACTTTACAGAAGTCCAAAACAGGTAAAATCTGCAAAAAACTGGCAGCTTCCAGAGTGTCCTGAAGGTTGTCCATGTTGAGGGAAAGTTTTGCAGTATAAATGAAATCGATTATCTTCTTTAGGCCTATTTTGTTCACACCGTGAAGCTTAATGCACATCAAATCCTGTTCCTTCATTCCTCCTGAAAAAAAGACGCGTCGGTAAGTTATTTGGATTGGTTTTCATAAACTTACACAAAATTAAAATATCATTTTAAAGTCTAATTTCAACCCCCATACGTCATGGTAGGAAGAGTACAACTACAGAGAGCCGTCTGCAGTCCTGGGCCGATCGGCACACGACAAACAGACGTCTGAGCGTCCAAAAGCTGGCAATGTGGGGAGAGCAGGGTGCATTCCTTGAACAAAAACATCACCTGTGAACATGGCCTTGAAGTAATCGCTGGCTGAAGCCATCATTGCTCTGTGAACAGGAAACACTTCGTCACCATCTCCCGGAACAAGGGTCACATCACAAAGCAAACCTTCCACTCGCAGTTGGTCAAAACCCTGCAAGAAGAGCACGATGCAAAGTATCCGTCTGATCTGGGAGGAAAGGAGCAATCTTTCATTTCCCTTATGCAAATACTTCCTTACTTTAATGTACATATGCACTGGAGTTCCAAAAAGGCACTAAGCAATAATGTCATCTCACAACCGTTCTCTCTAATATCTCCAATAATAATTATTCATTGGAAAACAAGTAGAATAATTATTCTTTTCCAGAAATGTCTGAAGAATACAAAGTCCAGTGGGCATTAGGAAGCAGTTTTATCCCACTAATTAAGTTATTTTCAGGAAGGAGTTTGTTTTGTACGTTTGCAGTCCAGCAATTGTTTTAAATAGGGACTGACACCTTTTTTGGACTTACCCTTTCTGGACACTTCCACCTTTCTAGATCTATTTCTGTTCTACAACAGTTTAAGTGCTTTGCAACCTAAGTGACTGCAAATTACGAGTCTGATAAAGTCTGTTGAGCAGAGGCATTGTTTAGAGCAGTCAGAATTCTCAGTAGAGATCAACAGTGACACAAGAATATTTAATTACCTGTAATACCACAGAACTGTGAGTATTGCTGGTGAAAAATCTTGTGGTCCCTGTCTTAGAAGACTGTAGGTGGGCAGACACGCCCATATCGCTGCTACCAAGAGAGACTTTCATATGAGGATCCTCCTCTTCCACCAGGGATCTAAGAAGATGAGAACAACGAAACCTTAAGATGAAACTCATTTTCATTTGGTACTCTTGCGTATCAAACCCACAGTCTCCTGAGATGAAACAGAACAGCATAGAGGCCACAGGTCAAAAATCAGCAGGCGACAGAATCAGTCCTTACGGGTCCCCATCAGCTAATCTAAGAAAGTGAAGCGTTAGCAGTCTCAAAAGCAACGTAGCTACAGAAATTTAATTTTTGGCTTACTATTTTTTCCTTTTCCTCTCACCCCACCTCCCTAAGACACTTACACACTGATTTATTCTATGTGTTGTAGGATCCTCGCAGGGGTTTCAGCCAATTTTCAAAATCAAATATCTTACCTGATTGCTAAGGAAAACTAAAAGCTTGACACCAAGTGTGATATTAAAGTTCAGTAATTTCATTCCTCTGGTTTGCATTATCTTGCTCAAGTATGAATAGAAAAGATATCGCTAGTGGAGTTTCAAGCTGTAACTTTAAGCCACCTTTAGAACCACACAAATAGAACAACTCCTTTAGTATCCAGTATTTCACTACTGCAGGCAACTATTTCATAAACTTAATTTAAGATTGTGAAGGCAATACTTGTGTTTTACTGGTCAAGTCTAGATAGGAAGGGTTAATTTTAGGTAGAGATGTTAAAGAATTACCACACTATTAGCCGTGCATTTTAATCTTGAGACGTAAATTAGGTTTACATAAAGGGATACGCATGTGAGATTATAACTAACCTGTAATTATTATAAAATATAAATAAATTTCCTCTCCAGAAATATTAACAGTAACTAGTTTCTGCAATTTCTACGATCTAATATACTACCTATTAGCATGCAAAGCATTATAATGCATATATACACACTATTAATTAGCAAACATAAGCTGTTCACCCACAGATGAAGGCATCTTCATTATTAATAGCGACTCCACGTTTGGCAAAAGATTCAGAGCAATTTGACTTAATGGCTACAAATCTCAGCCAAAAAGTTTTCCAGTTCTTAAATGTCCGGGTTAAAACATTGGCCTCCAAGCTAGTTTCAGGAATTACTTTGAATAAGTGACAAGAACGTGCTTAAATTCCACCACTCCACACCCCATTTTGACTGTGATCACTACAGAAGAACAAACTTGGAATACGCAGAGGAAAAATATTTTGTAAAAAAAAAATAAAAATATTTACCCCCAGCTTCTTTGGGTACACGGGGTATGTGGAGTAGTTCCTGAAACCACATATTACCCTGCTAGCACTGATGGGACTTATTCAAACCCATAAGTACATAAGGTCAGCGACGAAAACATACTTAAAACAAATCCACCATTCAACAGCGTACATGGGTTTGAAACAGATTTTGTGCACATGGACATAACAGATTGTAGGAACAAGAGGACATCTAAATAGCTAATGTAGCAACCCAATACTCAGACATCTCGGAAAAAAAGAAATGTGGATGTACTGCAGCGTGCAAGAATTGTGTCGGTTTTGAAACAGAGTTATCTCTATTTCTTCAAACAAATCCAGTGTAATTTAAATAATTTTTTACAGGGTGTACCTTAGAAAAATGCTCTCCAAATTCTCTTTGGCGTTCAACAAATGCATACAACCATGTAACAAGCAGCATAACAGGCTCATGAACCAAAATATTTTTCTTGACTTCCTTTTACAGTGTTTTGGGTCTGAGGTTGGGAGCGCACGGGGTTTTTTGTGGAGTTATAATACGATCACATCAAGCAAAGAGTCTAACATAATTTCAAAGGACACCCAGTCTCTAAATTTGTACATGCCTTTCTAAGAAGGAGTATAAATTAATGTGGGGCGACTTGTAAACGTGGGTGAGAAGGAACTGCAGATTCAACTCGCAGGAATTTGACTATTTGCTCTTGAAAGGTCTTCCTGAAATGTCAGCTCAGATAGCCATTAGATGAAGGGCCTTTTAAAGCACTTTTGCGAAACTCAGAATAAAACAGAAGATGTACACATCAGTTAAAAGCCTTACAAAAAGAAATGTACAGGCAAACCAACTGTCTTGGCTATTTGGAGGGGAGTTTTTAACCACGTTTGCCATACACACCATGCTACTTTATTTCCCAACAGCCAGCATACTGCAGAGGTTTTACAAATAAAGGAAAAAAAATTCATTTATTCCACAAACGGCAGTGATAAGGGAAGCATTTTTCTGAAGAGGTCCCGTTACGTACCACTTGCCAAGCTTTGTCCCAAGAGGTCCTCTACAGCACAAGATGTCTTGCTACCATGGCACAGCCAGCAGGAAAGATATATTTCAAAATACTTGCAGGACTTAGAATTACACATCCAATATGAGAGGTGTGCCTATAAGCAGTTATTTCCCCTCCCTAATACTCAATACAAAAGGGTCAGTTGTCTAATACTTCTATCGTACATACAAGTTCAGCAGCTCGTAACGTGCTCTTCTGCAGAAGAGATTTTCGTTATTTCTCTCTCAAATCTGGTCCTATATATGTACAGGAACTTGTGAATGCAAATTAGACAGTAAAAATTGCAAGCTTCCACACGATAAAAATCCACCAGAACATAACTGTTGCACTTCTAGCCTCAAACAGGAACTTGGCTGAATATGACTCCACAGGAATGAATTTAGAAGATAAGCAGATATTCCTATGCTGGTTTCTGCTTTATATCTAAGCTATGATCAAAAAAACAACAAAAAAAAAGGAGGAAAAAGCCCCAAACAAACAAAAAACAACTGGGGGCAGGGTTGGTTGAGGTTTTCAGGGGAAAATTTTTATTTTTTTTTTTAATTTACCGCTTTTTAACCTACAGCTTAACAGTTTCAGAAGGCCAAGAAGGCTCTTCCATTATGCAGAAAGTGACATTCAGAAGCTGGCTTTGGCAGAAGTGACAACGCAAATCAGCAATACAACCTGGCAACAGCCACTGATCCTCTGAATCCCAGCCTTGTGACGTTCACTGAGATGGAAAGAGCATTCCCAGAGTGACCAGAAATTAGGAGTTTATCACTGGCTTTGTACCAGTTTCAGCATTTATCTTCATGCAACACAAGAAACCCATCCTTGGGAAACAAAGTGAAAATGCAACAGCTCTTCTGCACTGTGGTGGTGTCAAAAAAAAAACAAAGAAAAAGCAAAACCCAAGCACTCTATCCTATCCTCCAGAAGTCATTTAAAACTCCCCTGCAGAGAAATTTTACACTATTCAGGATGTAACTTCTGCTTGGGGGGCTGTAAATTAACTATTCAGAAACAACTCTGCCATTCACACCCAGAACAGACAAGACAGACGCTTTCTATCGGACCAAATTCCCAACAAAAACACAATTAAGTACATCTGTCTTGTTTGGGTGCTTACCAAAGGCGTGATTTACATTCATTAACGTAGGTCTGCTAAGCACTGTAATTAATTAGATAATAATGAATGTAAACATAGCGATTTTTTACTTTCTTGTAAGTACAGTATATCACAATTAAGCATACTACCAGAGAGCAACGCTAACTCATTTCCTAATTCATTTTATTGTCCCGATCAATAGAGATCATTAAACAAGAAGTGCAGCAGGAGCATTTTTAACCAGTTAAAAAAAAATAAAAAAAAAAATTGGAGGAGACAGCTAAAACTACAGTAACATACAGTGATAATTCACAAGTTGCTCTAGCCATGGATATTCACCCCACTTTCGATGCATACGCTGGGGTTGGAGAACATGAGAGCGTTAAGAACAAGGGAATGCTGGAATTTAATGTGAAATGTATATTAATGTTGCAGTAGCAAGAAAGAGGAGCTGCCTGACTCTTTCTGCAACCTCTGAGAAGCAAGTAGTTAGCAGTTCATAGAAAGGCACCGGAGGTTCATTCGCTGTTGTCACAGAACGAGCTGTCAGTCAGAATTTTCAGCTATGGAGAAAAATAATAATAATAATAAAAAAAAAATACTACAGTAGTTTGAGTCTTGCCAACCTAATGCGAAGAAGCTACACTGACTTTGGGGGTTTGCATTCGTGGGCTGTTGTTGTTTTCTTTGTTGCAAAGGAAACCCTACTGGAGAAAAAGATCGCATGGGGAAATTAACTCCTGGTATTTAATATTTTAATGCTTTGAAATACGCAAGTTCAGTGGCTTTTAAGTACTAGGCAGGTGAGGCCGCGTCTGGAATATTGTGGCCGGTTCTGGGCCCCTCAGTTCCAGAAGGACAGGGAACTGCTGGGAAGAGTCCTGGGCAAAGCCACAAAGATGATGGAGGGAGGGGAACATCTCCCTGCTGAGGAGAGGCTGAGGGAGCTGGGGCTCTTTAGAAGAGGAGCCTGAGGGGTGACCTCATCAATGTTTATAAATATGGAAAGGGCAGTGTCAGGAGGACGGAGCCAGGCTCTTCTCAAGAATGTCCAATGACAGGACAAGGGGCAGTGGGTGCAGCTGGAGCAGAGGAGGTTCCAGGTAAACCCAAGGAAGAACTTTTTCACAGTGAGGGTGACAGAGCCTGGAACAGGCTGCCCAGAGGGGTGGTGGAGTCTCCTTCTCTGGAGACATTCAAAACCCGCCTGGACACGTTCCCGTGTGACTTACTCTAGTCTCCTGCTCTGGCAGGGGGGTTGGACTGGATGATCTTTTGAGGTCCTTTCCAACCCCTATGATTCTGTGATATAATTCCCTAAATCTTGTCAGAACGAAGAACAAAAATATAGTGGGGTAACAAGAACACTTGACCTCTGTTTATGAAAAGATGACTAGAAGGTGAAATCATCTCAATGGGTCTTCATGAGTTTCTAGGTTTACCTGGTAGCACCTGCACACAGAGAAGGGCAGGAGTAAACATCTAGATTAGCATAAACATTAGAGTGTTTAATATTTTAGAAGAACACTAAAAATGCAATTTGCAAACACAAATTGTCTGAGCAAAGTCTTTACAGGACTTTTGTCCAGTAGTGCTCCACATTGTGTCCACGATCTCTCTAGATTAAATGCTGTGAATTGTGAAACTGTGAAGTGATGTTAAAGGAGAAACAGAAATCTGTGTACAGCAGAAGAGCCACTAACCCTGTGACCAGCACAGGACACAAGAGCCTGTAGCTGGACCCAGAACTTGAACCTTATTCACTCAATCCTTAGCTGATGGTTTGCTGACAAACATAGCTGTCCACACCTCTAGTATAATTGCTATTTGGACCTTCCTTCAAAATAAGCTTCAAATACTGGAATTTTCCAGCAAATATTGATGAATATTTTTGAGCTGGCTGGCGTGACACCATATGATTCACAGAGGCAAACGGCTTTCTAATGCACTTAGCAAATATTCAACCTTCTAAACCAGATCAGAGGCATCCAGGTGACCAAAGATAAGCAGGGATCTGTGGAAACTATGACACATTTGACTCCACTAGAATATTCAAATTATGCAGTTGCCATTTTGTATAGAGCTCAGCGGCAGGAACGAAATGAAACAACATTCTGTTACGGTGTTTTCTTCAGAAGTAGTTGAACTCATTCTGACGCAACAGAAACGAAGCAACTATCAATATTGTATTGGGTCTGACTGGGATGGAGTTAATTTTCCCCATAGTGCTGTGCTTTGTCCTGAGAGCGAGAAAGGTGTTGGTAACACCCCCGTGTCGTGGCTGCGGCTGAGCAGGGCTGGCACAGCACCAAGGCTGGTTTTGTACAACATTCCCCCACAGTGGGATGGGGTAGAAAAGGTCTGGGGAGAGGACACAACCGGGACAATTGACCTAAACTGGCCATATGATGTCAGCTCAACAATAAAAGCTGGAAAAAAGAGGGAGGGGGGTGGGGATGTGGTATCAGCTTTGAGAGGAACCACTACGTGTATTGGAGCCCTGCTTCCCCGTACGGGGCGGACAGCGCCTGCTGAGGGGAAGTGGAGAATAAATCTTTGTTTTCTTTTGCTTCCACAAGTGGCCTTGCTTTGCTTTTCATTAAACTGCTTTTGTCTTAACCTACATCTTACCTTCTCCCACTGGTGAAGCTGAGGTGGGGAGGGGGGTGGGTGCGTGTGACAGAGCGGCTCGGTGGGCGCCTGGCTCCCAGCCAAGGTCAAACCGCCACAAATATTATTGGGGATTTGTTCATTTACATCAGTAAACCATTGATCTATTTGAAACTGTCAGAGCCTAGTGCAGAGCCTTTGAAAACAAAGTAAGGAGATCAGCCTACAGCTACAGATACTTTAAAGTGCATGTTCTCTGATTTATTTAAAACCCACAGACTTTACATAACTCACTAAAAGCTTGCCAAAGCCATACGGGCCAGACAGTGAATTCTTAATTTAGTGAAGCTCAATAGCTTGTTTTTGAAAGGATTATAACCTTATTTTCTCTGTCAAATTCCTGTTCAACGAACCATGACTACCGGTCCGCAGTAAATGGCACCTCCAGCAATCACTCCTGGCATGTGCCAGTACTCCGGTAGTTAGCAGCAAAGCAAGAACCAGACTTCAATTTCTTATTAAGAAATTCTTATTACGAGACAAAGCTTTACTCTTTTATGGTCTATCAAAAAAAATCTGATCTATTCCAGGGCTATCCTATCCATGCAGCTATGAATGTATTTTGCTGATGAACCCATTAATGACAAGGCCAGCGAAATACAACGGAACTTTCATTTACACAGAGCAATTCTTTACTTTGTGGGCATAATCTGCCAAAAAGCGGTTTAGTATGCTCAGTCTGTCAAAAAATAATTTAAGTATCGACTATCTTACTGTCTTCCCATTATAAACAGATGTTCCAGCTTCATGAGTAATGAATTTAGGAATTCCTCAACAAATTACATGGCCACCTAGGAGCTCAAGAAGCATAACTGATATAGCAGCGTTGTATAGAAGAAAACCTCATAATGATTCTATTAAGAAATTCAAATATTAACATAATGCAGATGAATAAAGTACTCAGTCATGGTATTTCATATTTTTTCCCTTTCGAATCTTCTACCCATACAATTTCAAGAAATCCTTTATTCTGGCAAAGCAGTTACTTTTCCACTTGTCCTTCCCGAAAATAAAATCTCATCTTTTTATTGCTGTTTTTTTAACAGGAGTTTCTAGCTTAATTCCTTTGTACTCTCAGTAACCAGTTTTAAAATTTGATAATGGTTTCTTATCACAAAAATACAGCGGAAGTTTCTGTAGGAAAGGCAAGCTTGCGCTGTAAAATTCCTACATGACTCCAGCTAGAAGAGAAAATAAAGACCAAAGGTCATTTTTGTTCTGATGGGTTGCCAGAGCAACTTAACTCCTCTCTTACCAGACCAACCAACATGTTCAGCAAAGTCCAGTTCTTGCTTCAGGGGTACACAGGCTGCTGCTAAAGATCTGTCAGTAGGATGAACACGAGAACAGCATTGGAAGGCAGGATCTCAATCCCTTTTTGGGGATCGCCTTTGTGATCCACACAAAGCATCAGGTGTAGGAATCCTGCCTCTTTTTTTTACTTTCTGATTGTGACCACTAGTCCCATGATATCAGCTTCAGATGTCACCGTGTTTTCTGAACAGTTTCAAGGCTGGATGTTTAATAGGTGAACTAGAGCCTCATAATGCAACGAGAAACACTTTGCATTGATCAGATTACTGTATTTCTTTTTAAAGTTGTTTTAAAACTGTTCACTTGAAAAAGGGGCCAGAGGTTTCCAAACCTTTACCCCAAGTGAGTTAACACTGCATTTTAACCACCGGGGGTACAATTTTCAAAAGTAGCTCCAGCAGCTAGTGCAGAATATTGCCCACCTTGGGCAACGCTCTGACATTTATATTTGAATATCTCACTTTGTTGAGAGGTTAGAAGGACAGCAGGAACAGCGGAATATTGAAACATCTCTTTAGTAACTTCAGGTTAAGCTCTTCGCAATCTTCACTCCAGGAGAAAGGCATAAAATAAAGCTTACTGTTTGTTAATTAAAAAAAACAACGAGCAAACAAACAAACAAAAAAAAAAACCCTCACAAAAAAAAACCACAAACAAATTAAAAAAACCCAAACCAAAACCAAACCACTAAATGTTCCTATATCCATTTTCTACCTTTCCTCTAAACTAAGGGCATTCTGAAAAAAAAAGAAGACAGAAAAGCAGGCTCTATACAACAGAGCAAACCAGTGAGAAATGGTATTTTACTTTCTCAAGACTCTGGCCAAGGACATCACAAGAATAGGACAGGGGCCTTCCAAATCCCCAAATTCAGCAGAGAAGGACAAAGACTGTTTCTGGACACATGCTGATGAGCAGCAAGCAGAGACAGGTAGCTCACCAACTTCAGCAGCTCTTTGGACCCTGCACGAGATGCTCGTTGCAATGACCAGCTTAAGAGGGTGGCTGAAGGGTAAATTAAGCATGGAAGAAACGCAGCCTGAGAAGCTCCACAAGCACAAGCACTAAAGGTAGCAAGGCCATGAGGGGAACAATGTACACAAACTGAACTGAAGGACAGGGACGCTGAACTTTGTTTACTCAGAGTCAAGCTCGAGGTAACCTACTTAAGCTAGCCTAGAAGTAAAGGTTTGGAGACTAGTGCATAAATGTCAAGCCTTTACTTTTTTTCTGGTTTTGTTTTTTTTTGTGGATTTTTTCTTTCCTTATTAAACACACTCAAGTCTCTTTGGACTTCACCACAATCATCATCTTGTCAAAAAGTTTCTGCCTAAGCACACAAAGTCGCAACGTCAACAGAAATGATGAAGGCTACTAGAAATACTCAGATGATTGAAGACACGATCACTGTTCAAAATCCCAGTGCACCTGGACAGAAAGGAGGACAACACAGAAATGAGGATATTCCCAGTATCACTCCAACATTTTGTATCACTTCCTAGGAAGGCCACGCTACGACCAAAGCCAGCACAAAACTAGGTCTCACAAAGCCCACAGTGATGGATAAGCAACATCATCCACCTTTTTTGGTAGGATTATCCCAAGGATACACACACAGAAAATATCCGCCTCAAAATTCCTTCCCAAACAACTAAACTATCAGAGGTCTCAAGCTGTTTGCGGCACAATTAGAGCCCGCTGGTTAATTCAAATTTGTTTTGCACAGAAACAAAGCAGTATTTGGCTCAGTCACTGCTATAAAGCTTTTGTTCCTAACAGTGTTCAGTCTCTCTGGGAGCCTTAGTATTACATCCACATTTATCTGTTTGACAAAGAGTTTACACTCATCGAATCATTCGTAGCTTAAATTTGCAGACTGAGATTGTTTAATGATTCTAAATTAGAAACGGTTCTCTAACAACTTTTTGCCCAAGTTGGTGTTAGCCTATTGATTGCTACTAGGAAAAACAGAAAAAGCAAAGCAAATACACACGCTTTGCAGCTTTTCTACAGAAGCAGAGCTGCTTTAGTTCTTTGACATTCAAAAAAGGAGTCACAGTTTAGGCTGGACTCACACTGCACCTTCTATTCTCTGCCCTTTAAATTTGGTCTTAAGTCTTCAAATGGCAAATCATAATTTTAGCTAGGCAGCTTAAAAATTCCTCTGCATTACGAAACACTGAAGAAGAACGTTTTGCAGGCACCAGCGGGTCGCAGTTCTATCTGGTGTGTCTTTAGTTATCCTACACATAGAAATTGTTCAGTTGACAGAATGGTTCCTTAAAGTCAAAAGTTTGGGTGTGTCTAAGGTGCCACCTGCACATCCAAGTTCTGGTCATAGAGACTATACATTGCATTTTACTCCACTGTGTACAGATTTAGGAACGATTCCTTTCCAGAACATCTAATTTTCCCTCTTATATACTGTACAGAAGTCAGCAAAAAAAAGTAAACAAGATTCTAACATTAGGGTTTGGTAATGAATCTTAGCTCTTTCTGCTGCCCAGGTCTGCTCTACCGTTCCTCTGGCTTTCTCATTTCTCACAAGGTTTTTAGCATTCCTTTATTACAGTTTCCTGGGGAGAAGGTAGAGGGCATTAATCACTTGAAAATTGTAAAATATTTTTCACCTACACAACAAAGAGTTTCAACCTAAACATAGCAGATAACAGGTGTGGGTGACTTGTCCAACCCATGAAAAAAAAAACAAACAAACAAACAAAAAAAAAACCAAACAACAAAACACACCACGCTTTTACAACTCAGCTATTGCAACAATCTTGGTCACTGCTGGACAAAATATTACAGCAATAATATAGATGTTCTTTTCCACTTTAGTGTTATAGCTACGCATTAGTACCCTAGAATTCCCACTATTACCATTTAGATCAAGTGACTATTATTTTAAAACCCCAATATCACCAAGTACTTTATGAAAGGTATCCCTATCGAAACTTCAACAGAAAATACTGCGTTACGCTAAAAAAAAAAAAAGTCAGCGGGTACAAAGTGATCGAACAAAAAGAATTTTCCACGATAACAAGAAAATAATGGCCAAAATTACAAACTGGCAGAACTGGCATTCTGGCAAAACAGGC
Organism: Baryphthengus martii; assembly: GCA_013396935.1. Classification (NCBI taxonomy): domain Eukaryota; kingdom Metazoa; phylum Chordata; class Aves; order Coraciiformes; family Momotidae; genus Baryphthengus; species Baryphthengus martii. The sequence goes on along the minus strand of VWZK01019086.1, from coordinate 54,551 downwards.
TAAGATGTTCAAGAGAATTCAATGAAGATGCTTTAGCATGTCACAGTATAATGTCAATATTGCAGCATCAGGCTATACAAGGAGAGGAAAGTAATTTTGAGGACCTGTAGCCACAGTATATGGCTGTAAAGGTCTGCCCAGAAAAAATACTAGCACTGTGAAGCTTCATGACAACCAAGTTTGGAGTATTTTTTTGCCCGTGTTTTTGTCAGTTTATTGCTGCAATGAAGTTTCACATTTCGAATTTAGAGTAAGCTATTGAAATATCTGTTATTTAAAAAGCAAAAGTAAAGATCAACAGGCACAAATGAGAACTCTATATACAAACTTTCTGGGATTAAAAGCAGTCTTCTATTTCTAAAATATAAGCTCCTTCTCTTCCCCACTCATCCAATTCCTTTGTTTGCATGCATTGGCAGACGAGTTAAAAAAAAAAAATATATATTTGAGGTGACCTACGCACTGACTTTCAACATGTTGAAATTTGAAAGGTCTAGGAAGAAATTGCTTAAAATGGAAACGTTGCCTGTTTTGGTGTGAATACCACGGAGCCTGCCAAATGTTCAAGAGGTCAACAAAAGGATTTCTTCCCTAGAAATGACCGATGAAGACGGAGACCCGTAGGGCGGTCTCACAAAAGAGAACCACTACAGATGGCCTGATGAATTATGGATCCATACCTTCTCCCATTTAAGTAGATATATGTATCTCATTGCTTAGCATAAATTCAAAGAGCTCACTGGAGAGCAAAGCAGAGATTTGAAAGAAGACACAAAAGCATTAACCTATATAAGCAGCTAAAACGAACACTGATTACTCCAGAGTATTAAGAATTTCTTCTCCTTTTCTCCACAGTAACTGATTTCCATTACTGCCAAGCATTTCCTATCGGACAAATTTCACAATCACACGACTTGGTAGACAGACTGTGCCGCAAACCCTTTGACAGCAATATATTTGGGCTATTTGATTTGATTATTTCTCCTAACATCAGACAGTTATTTATGAAAACACAGGCAAAGGAGAGTTTCCATTTAAAATATCAACAGACCATTCCACGTAAAAGGACAGGAGGCACTGAATTTACAAATGGATTCTTTTGCGTTAACAATTTCTTTTAATTTTCCTCATTTTTTAAACATGGCGTGCTGGAGACTCAAAAGATTTCACTGAATATTTAGCTTTTCAGAAATCGGCCAACAATCATTCTCACATGACACAGGCTGATAGAATAAGCAGATGTTGTAGTATTTTTGCCTTAATGACTTCTTTGTAGACGTCCATCGTAATACTTATATCTCCAAAGTTTCCACAGTTATTCCATTCATGTTATGGAAGATGTGCACAGCTTCAGAAAGCAGTATATATTGCACTGCTAGTGTGAGTAAGCAAGAATTCTCCTCTTAGTTCTTACTATCTGAGATGCTGTCACCCACGACCAATAACTGGAACGCGTAGTCCTTTACCCCTCCAAGCTGTTACATACAAGCAAATTCCGAACCATTCCCCATCCTCTCTGAAGTTGCGCTTCCGTTCTTAACCTCTGCTTACGGCAGTCGCTGGGGTTTTTTGGGTTTAACATGTGGCCATCAATATCCAGCTGCGATGCCAAGGAAGATCGTTTTTCCAAGTCGGTGTTATTCACTTTGTCCTTTCCTCGGATGCACTTGCTGAAGCTGCTCACCCGCCCACACAATAGATTGTCACCTAGGCCGGTCCCTTTATAGTCAACACGACAAAATTTGAGTATGACTTTAGTAGCAGAGCATAAACAGCTTTCACACTCATTTTGACAAAAGGAATCCATCCACATCCTAACCCCTAAAGCCCTGTCATGAAAGAACAGGTAAACAGCTTGAGAAAGGCATGTGCACGCTCCCCTCTATCTCCACATTCCTAACTCGTGCACTAAGCCAGGCCGTGTTACACCTACCTATCCTGGTGCCACGCCACTGCTCCAGTTCTAATACTATCTAATGTTCCTTATGCAATGTCACTGTATCTCTCCATCAGCTTAGGGGAAAGCTCAAGCTACTCTCGTTCCACCAGAAGCCAGGAGGTGTCCGTGTTCCCCTTCAGAGGGATCCTTCACCCTCTATAATGTGACGAGTTATCTCTTGCTGTCAGGCTATCCTGAAAACAGCCCTTATGCTGAGAAACAAAACCACCAGCCAAGGAACAACTATTCACTGCTGTTCCTTCCCACGGCAAGGAAAGCAGCACCAGACTCAGCAAAACCAGCAACTTCCCAGTAACAGAACCATATTCTCGCCCACAAAGTCTTCAGCTCCGCTTCAGCAGGTCCTTTATTTCACGTACTACCCAGCCCCGAGTTTCTTGCAGAAGACAACTCTGCTCTTCCTGCTCATTTCCCACCTGAGGGACTATCACAAACTTCTCAAGCAGCGACTACAGCTAAACCACCCAGGCTAAAAGCTTGCAGGACAGTTAACTGGTTTACAGTGGTATTTAGTACGTAGACGCCCGCTTCATCTAAGAAGCCAAGTGTGCTTGTCACCACCAGTCTTGGCTTTTCGATACCAGGAAACTAAAGCAGAGCTCAGGTATGGGGTACACAGACCCATTAAAAGACTAAATCAAAGCTATGTGTCCTTTCAATCAGTTTAACCTCTAGGTAAGTTATTTGTAAATCATGAGCAGGATAAAGCTTTTAAAGTTAAGCTCAACTTTACTAGGAAAAAAAAAATAAAATCAAAAATTGGAATTTCAATTTATGTACCAAAAAAAATTTAATAAATTAACCTTTAAAACCTCCCCAATTTACATTCCAAACTACACTATAGACCTATTTTATAAGATTAAGATATCAAGTAATAAAAGGGATTAAAAAGCTCAATTATACCTTTGTATAATGTAGAGTCAAAATACCATCTGTGAATTCAAGAGTTTTATGGTCATTTCTTTTACACCAATAAATGTTCCGTTGCACATCACATATTCCTGAACCTTTTACTCAAAGCATAAGCTTTTTGCAAGTGTGCAAAGTAGTAGTTTGAAAGAAAACTTATAAATATGAATGTGAAAAACATCAGCTCGTGTAAAACATTAGCAAATTGACTGTCGTTTCTGCAATGAAGATAATGAATTCCATCAGCTATTTTACTGGACAACCTAAATGGCCAGGTTGTTTTTATCAGTTGCTATATACTGCATGATCAAATAGGTGCCATTTTGTAAGGGTTCTCATTCTTTACAATAAACTATAGCAATAATTTAACATTACATCTGAGAGTCCTGCTCATGTCACCTCTGTGTGCCAGTGAAGAAACATCTCCATGAATACTGGGACACATTGACTCGTTATAAAAAGATGATTTAAGGTTCCTAATGCCATATTCCTCCTGCTCCAGATAAGCTCAGCATCGTATAGTTAAGCACGATCACTAAACCCGTTCACATATCAAGATAATCAGCTACATGATCCCCATCGTAAAAGCCAGAGCATAGAGCTGGATGAGCAATTTAAAGGCGACACAAGAAACACTCAGTTTCAGAAGCAGATAGATCAGACTAGACTATTTCTGATTTTTCTTGCATTTAGTAAGTTGTATCATTTAAAAAAATAAAAGCATACCGTACAACACCCAAGACACCGTTTCCCTGAGCTAGGTTCAAACGCTTCACAACTCTCAGCGCGAGGCTTCCTTTGTACTTCGTCATATTTTTTTAGAAACTCAAATAAGTAATAATTTATTGCAAATAACTTCTCTTCTGATAGCCTGAAGCACATTTGATGCAGCCACTGAATGAAAAGGCTGAAGCACTTCCACGAAAATGAACCTTAAATCGAAGCGTGCACAGCACAGATCCCACACAGGCTGGTTAGCTCCTGAAACCCCCAGCCTTTCTGACCAAGAACAATAGTAACCACACACAGGGCATCGTATTGTTCCGGCTCCACTACGTATCTATGCAGAAACAACCAGAAAAGACGACGTTTAGAGGACCTGTAAATATCTGTTTCTTACAGCATGTCCCTACGGTTGCTGAAGCAAAAGCCTATCAATCTGCAAGAAGACAACAGAAGCTTAAAAGTACTAATATTCTAAGTATTAGGTTGGAATACCATTGGAAAGTTATAATCTTTATAGTAATTTCCAGATAGGGAAGTCACCTACACTGCTACTTGTATGTTTTAAAGCAACTCTTGCTTTATTTTGAAAGAGCTGCATCCTTAAAAGCAGGAGCAATTCGGTACCCTAGCCTTAGTTTCATTTCACAGAAGGAAAAAAAGCCACCTGTACATGCTAAACACAACTCTCAGCAACGAAAGGTGAACAAAAGCTCCGTCCAGATTTGTCAAGACAAAGGCATATTGCTTCCATGTGGATTAAAACACTCTTTTATCTGAAGCTCCTTTACACGGACAAACTGCATAACTACAGAGGTGTTCAGATAGGAATGATTTCTATTTATGCTTTAAGCTTTCATTGTAACTTTGTAAAAAGACATTTCATTTGGATTAAGGCTAAGACTTTCAAGAATAAAAGGAGACCAAAGCAGGATGATTTCTTTTACAGGAGAATTTCCACAAACCAAAGTGCAGTACAATACAGCAGGTGATTTCACGTTTAAAGTGTAGCAGTCGGCAGGAGGAAACGTTAGCATGGACACTAGAAAGAAAGCCTGTCTCAAAGCTTAACTTTCCAAGATGGGCTCTGCAAATTAACAGCAAGACGAACTTTTCAAATGCACATACACAATATTATTACGCATATGGCTTCATCCGCACAATTTACTCTGTGTTTCAACAAAGAGGGAAAGACTCGACAACATCCACCACGGAACATCCAGGATAAAAACCGGGAGGAGGGAGGAGGGGGTCTACAGAGAAAACAAGGTAAAAATCTGAGTGCCAATGTCATTTAATATAGAACAGGGTATTTTGCCACAGGGTAGTCTCACGAAAGCAATCCCACCTTATTATCCTCATTTCTCTCACTTACATGTATGCTGGAGAAAGTGGCGATGACCTGGATGTTTTAAGCACAGGAACTGGGAATTTCCAGATAGCAGGAGAGCTCGTTTTCCATTTCAATGGCATGTTGTCACCACGGTACTACAATAACAGTAAACAGCGTTTCCATAACAGACTACCAACTAGGACTTCCATTCCACACACTACTGCCACAGCAGTGGCTGCTGCTAAGAACAAGGAAATGATTCTGCCAATGCCCTTAAACCGATGCTTCCAATCTGTAAAACAGGGCTGCAAGGCATCTCCTTTTAAATCCTGCTGTCCCCTAAAGCAATATGATGATTCTATCCTTCTAACTCAACAATAGTGCCACCTCGTTAGGGAAGCGCTGACTGCAGTATAGGGTTTAAAAAAAAAAAAAAAAAGAAAAAAAAAAAAAGAGACAGACTGCACTGTGCTCACCAGCACAATGCAGCTTTATTTAATAAATGCAGTTAATTTTTAGAGAACAGTTTCTGATGCTATTGTTCTACCTTCAAAGGGACACTGCAGCACTGCACTATATTCTCTTCCTATTAACCTTATTTCTGACCAATGGAAGCAGGAAGAAAAAAAAAAAAGAAAAAAAAAGAGGGTTTCATATGAAAATGAAACAACGTACCTACTCAGAATACACTTGTCATCCTCTGAACATTCTTCTTTTGAGCTGCAACAATACAAATGGGATATAAATCTCAGCATAGCCGTAGGCCACGGCTAATAAGAGATCAGTGACTAAATTCAGCAGCCTGTTTTCCTCCTGTGCAAGCTCTGCCCAAACAATACAAGAATGCCATTATGGAAAAAGCCCATTGCAAAAAAAAAAAAAAAAATCAAAAAAAAAATCAAAAAAAAATCAGTCCTTCTAATCCATAGCTAGGAAGACAAAATAAAGCACAAATCGCTGCAGGTTTCTGCATACTCTTCTAATAGCTTCTGGTTCAGGATGCTCTCATTTCCCTATTCTCATTTCCGAGGAGGATGAGCAAAATCTCATGCATTTTACAACAGGCTATGGGAACACAAATATCCCTCTGTCTTCTGCAGTAGAGAAGCAGAGTGTGGCACGCCGTTAATAGTCTTTGTAGGGACGCTATCAACAATCTAATTCTCAACGGCCTCCCCCCCCCCTCCCAGCAGCTCACAAATTGCCTGAAGACCTGATAAAGCAGACGGTCACCCAGGTGTCCGTCAGGAACCGCTCCGCAACTCTGCTCCGCTCCGTGACCTCCTGGGGCTGCTGACGGTGGGGAGCATAAAAGGCAAGCTATTAAAAAGGGAATGGAGAATTTAATAGCGTATTATGCATAAGCAGAACAGGTTTCTAGGGAAAAGGAGGCAGAGTTTCAACTATAATGACTCTCCCCCTCCACAAGAAATACATGAAAATTGATTTTTTTATATTTATTGCCACAGCAGAGCGAATCAACACTACGATGTTTGTTTAATCTTCACATTTCAGATAGTCTTTGTACAGCATAAGAATTTCTCTGTTCGTCAGGGCAGCTTAATCCTATCGCAAAAAAAAGCCAACACCCTGTCACACTACTCGGCAATAAAGAATAGAACCAGGAGCAGAATTTCTAGAAATGCTTTAATTGCATTTAATAACACACTGATAGGGTGGGTTTGTAATGGTGAAATCTACATCGTTAACTTTATTTTGAGGATGAAACCACCGCGGAATAATGCTGCTTCTGATCATCACTGAAACATGTTTGCCCAAAATAGTTTTGGGCATTTGAAGCTGTTACCATAAAGCACAGGCAAGGAACTAAATTAACCCAGGATAATCAGAGCTGAGGACTAATTCAAAACCAGATGCACCTATCTGACAAACAACTGAGGAGCTTTCTCCCACTTCTTTGAAGAACTTCGAAATGACACCAGCAGCATTAACCCAGGCAACAAATTTCACACAAACCGCTTCTTGAATACCAAACAGCTATTTGCCATGTAGAACAACGGTGTTTGTATAGTATAAATATTAAGAAACACCAACCCTTATAAATATTATGAAACACTAATGCTGCGGAGAGCAAGTTTTGAATTCGTACGCTCAGTTTTGCATTTGTCATCATACAGAAACTGTCTGAAAACACAATAAGCAAATGCTCCCTTCCTCACATTTCGCTGTTGCACTCACAGCTATTTTCTTCCCTGGCTCTCTTCCCACGCTGTTTGTTGGAAGCACAAGCCAAGTGAAACCGCAAAGCTCAACACTGCTGATAATCACAGAATTCTTGAGGCTGGACTAGACCTCTGAGATCGAGTCCAGCCTATGACCTAACACCCCAACATCAACTAGACCATGGCACTACACGCCACGTCCAGTCTTTCCTTAAATACCTCCAGGGACGGCGACTCCACCACCTCCCTGGGCAGTTCATTCCAGTGTTTAATCCCCCTTTCCGTCAGGAAGTGCTTCCTAATATCCAACCTAAACCTCCCCTGGTGCAGCTTCAGGCCGTGCCCTCTCGTCCTGTCACCAGTTGCCTGGGAGAAGAGCCCGACCCCCACCTGACTACAACCTCCCTTCAGGGAGTTGTAGAGAGTGAGAAGGTCCCCCCTGAGTCTCCTCTTCTCCAGGCTAAACAAGCCCAGCTCCCTCAGCCTCTCCTCATAAGACTTTCCCTCCAGTCCCTTCCCCAGCCTCGTCGCTCTCCTCTGGAGCCGTTCCGGCACCTCACAATCTTTCTTGAAGTGAGGGGTCCAGAACTGCCCCCAGGACTCGAGGTGAGGCCTCCCCAGTGCCAAGTACAGGGGGAGAATTACATCCCTACTCCTGCTGGCCACAACATCTAGTGAGTAGGAGAGACACAGCGGTTGGGTGAAGACCTGGTGGTCTGTGTTCTCATGGCACCGAGGAAGAGCCGAGGGAACGCAGTGAAGGCTGCTTATCCCATTCTCACACATATCACAGCAGTTAGCTGTTCTCACAGAAGCTACCAAGAAAGTCATCACAGAATCACAGAATGTTAGGGGTTGGAAAGGACCTCTGGAGATCATCAAGTCACAGCATCCAACCCCCCTGCCAGAGCAGGATCAAAGAATTTAGGGTAGGTCACCCAGGAACACATCCAGATGGGTCTTGAAAGTCTCCAGAGAAAAAGACTCCAAGCCTCTCCTGGGAGCCTGTTCCAGTGCTCTGTAACTCTCACAGTAAAGAAGTTCTTCTTCATGTTGAGGTGGGACTTTCTGTGCTCCAGTCTGAATCCATTGTCCCTCATCCCAACCATCAATGTGCCACTCTGTGCCTCTGCTAAATGCTGACCACCAGGAACAATGGCTTGACCACAGTCCCACCCCCACACTTTGCTCAATAGTAGTGAACAAGGTATAAATATTATCCCTATTTCCAACCTAATTTGTGGGATTAGCAATTTAACACCAAGTGGTAGGGACAGACAGACGGGTTTGTTCTGCTCGCCCTCCCTTCCCCTTTTGGTAAGATCTGCGGCCTCGGTTACGTCCAGCGTTTTTCCCCCGGGAGATTCCACTTGCGATTCCAATTATGTCTTTTGGAGCTATACAGCAATTCTGCAGTTTAGTGCATTTATCCCCAGCAATCTTAAAGAATCTGTGTATGTTCAAGTGTAAATAAACCCCGTTATTCTTGCATCCGACTGCTGCTTGTGAAAGCAGCTGGACCTACAGCGGATGGGCTGCTGGTGCGGGACCTAGAGCCACAAGCATTTAAACCAGAATATCTATGAAGAGATAAATCCAGCCAGCCCCAGCCCCTCTAATCTCTGAGGATCAGTTGGAATGCCAGGGGATTCAACTCCTACCAAATTCATCACCACATGCAACAGGAGCCCACAGCCAGCGCAATCGCTTGGTAACGGGTTTTGAAGCCTGTATCTCCTTGCTCTGCCAGCTCTAAGGAGCTGATTACACGTGTTATATATCAACAGCAGCATTACTAGTATAAGAATGAGGTTAAGGACAACCAAAGGGTCACTTTTCAAAAAAGTAACTCTTGAAATAAGCTTTTGAGCAGTAAAATTAAAGCCAACACATCCCACATGGTCATTCCCAAACACTGACTGGCATGTAAGTCAACCGATGCACATCCAGAAATCAGAGTTACTTCTGACCCCAACAAGACCATTCACCCAAGAGGTCAACACAGGTCCTCAAATACCTGCTTTCCTTTGGGTGCTTCTGTTCCCATTTATTTTTCCATTTGATTTACAAGCAGCCTAATCAAAAACTTTACAAAGAAAAGTCTTTTTTTCAAGTAGATGAACCCCAAGCTCTGCCCAACTTCCTCTCCTAAGGTCCAGCACACACCACTTGACCAAACAGCCAACGTACAAAATGCAGAACTGAAGGAATTCCATTTTAGAGTACCGGTGCCAGGTAGTCTAAAAATAGGCAAATGCTTTTCACTTGCAAAAGAACTACCACGTGAAAAAAATGAATCACATCTCTGCACATAAGGAGGAACAAAAAATAAAAAGAAAAATTTCTTTCTGACAGACACAAATCAGTTGCACATGCCCAGGGAAAAAACTACTGGAATGTATTCTATGCTTTACAAAACTATTCCTAAAACAACAACAAAAAAGATCACAGTATATAATTCTGTTATTTTAGTGAAGACTTCAAAAGAACAATTTAGTCACACGTTTAAAAATATGGGAGAAATAACCTGATCTCCTGGAGTGGATTGCACCCACTGAATAAACTACATTTTCTGTTCTCCTACCCCATCGCTTTGCCTCTCATCCCCAGCTGAACTGGTACTGAGGGCCAAAAGCATTACAGCTCCGTGCAGAGTCCTACTTGCTGAGAAAACAGTTATTCCTAGACAAGTGCTATGAAAACACACCAAATTGGTGCAGCAAACTGGAGATTTGCTTCTCAGTTTAAAAACTCTTCAATGCTGAAACTCCCTGACAACCGCACAAATCACACAGCTCCTCTGGACCATTCATGGGGCTTGTTTTTTGCCTTTTTCTCACAAGCAAGTTCATGTCGAAGATGAAAGGCACCTATCATCTATAACTTGCTTCAAGTTACATTTTAGTCATTTGACTCTCTTACATATCTTTTATTCAGTATACAAAAGATGAGAAAGTCTTTGATTGTTAAGCAGTCATTTCCACACTGGTATTTGACAGGCTGAGAGAGTTGGGGTTCTTCAGTCTGGAGAAGAGAAGGCTGCAATGAGACCTTCTGGTGGCCTTCCAGGATCTGAAGGGGGCCTACAAGAAAGCTGGGGAGGGACTTTTTAGGATGTCGGGTAGTGACAGGACAAGGGGGAATGGATCCAAACTAGAGGAGGGTGGATTTAGATTGGACATTAGGAAGAAGTTCTTCCCCAGGAGGGTGGGGAGACCCTGGAACAGGTTGCCCAGAGAGCTGGTGGAAGCCCCATCCCTGGGAGTTTTTAAGGTCAGGTTGGATGGGGCTCTGGGCAACCTGCTCTAGTGGGAGGTGTCCCTGCCCATGGCAGGGGGGTTGGAACTTGATCTTCAAGGTCCCTTCCAACCCTGACAATTCTATGATTGTATAATTCTACCTCCAAAGCTGCTCTGAGCAGATGGACAGCGAAGCAACTGACAGGCCATCAAGTACTTCTGCAGAAAACTCCTCCATAAAGTAACTGAACAGGTGGCATAAGAAGAACAAAAAA
>VWZK01019086.1:281-43525 GCA_013396935.1 Baryphthengus martii | reverse complement strand
GCTTTTTTTTTTTTTTTTGCAAGCTAAAACTGCTTCCCTTGTGATTCTCTTCCTTCTTCTTGGGATATCTTCCTCCTCCTTTTGTGTAACTTGAACACTAAGCTGCTACCCCATCGTTTTGTACGTCCCAGCTGTCAAGAGGGATGCCTTTGCTGCCTTTTACCTGCATTATAAAATACAAGTTCTCCTCCCGCAGCCCAGTATGCTCTCATTTCTGGGGCATGCATCCTTCCAACAAAACTCTACAACCATGTCCCCATTTCCCATAAGACTTTCCTTCATGGTTGTTCAAAGAAGAAGAAAGTCACAGGCAGAAAGAAGTGTCAGAGCCCAGTGGCAACGTAGAACTATACTAGTCAGAAAATATTTATTCATGGCCTTGGAATTTCACGGGAATTTTTGTACAAAAACTAAGAGTAAAAGTTAGCTGGACATAGGGTTATGCTACATGGAAACTTTCTGAAGTCTTGCAAACCCCTTCTAGCATGACCTGAAAAGTCTTCTGCGTGTCCAGAATCCCAGGCTTCTTTTAGCTTTACAGAAAGAAAAATAATCACCGTGTGATTTATATCTCCCATTTGCATCTAGAAAAGTAAACGACAGAAAGGTTTAAATATTTGTGTCATAAACATTATGTTTTCTAACATCAGACTATTTCCTACTGAAAAGTGTTTGTTCGTATCAGAAAAGATGCCAAACTCAACAGCACAGAAAAAATAGGTTACAATGCTGGTTAAGACCAGTAAATACATTCAGACTTTTGAGATTCTTCTCCCCAACACTTAGGTTCAAAAAAAAATCCATTGCCACAAAGTCTTGTTTACGTTTTAAAAGATGTATATGTTATTGCATGATGAAATCTGGGGTTTTCTAGTACCACTAACAAAGCTGGCTCCAAACAGAAGGCAGACAGTTTCACACTGGAATGAATTGCTCTGATCTTCTGCACATCTTTACAACTCCCAGCCACTGAGCTGCTGCGTACTAGTACAAAAGACCATCTTGATACAGAATAAAACAAAACAGAAGCCCCCAAAATCCACTAAATATTCATAAAGCCATGGAGCTCCAATGCAATAATCATTTCAACATCATTTCAGTATTTTAAATAAGTCTGTAAAGGCACAAGTCTAGAAACCAAAAAAAAAAAAGCAAATAAGGATGCGTAACATTTCTCTTCAGCTTCCCACAAAAATTGACAATGTGATAGTTTGATAGTTTAATTGGCTTCCCTATTCAGCTTTTTCCCCTTCCCATGGATGCTTCTCTCTGGCTTTTCAATTTATTAAACTGCAGTTGTTCCAATTACTGGAAGAGAATAATTAAAAGATGGTGTTGACATGGTTGATGGCCTATATACGGGTCAGTTCATACGATTTCTTTGATCCTGTATCAAAATATTCAGAACAAAATTCAGATGAAACAAAAGCAAATCCCTGCTGGAAGAGGAATCCAAAGGAAACCAGTGCAGTTAGGTTTGCAGGCCCCTCACAGCAACACTGGAACGTTTCCGAAAAATTGAAGTACATAAAAAAAATTGGCAATATGCACCCAGGCAGGACTTTAAATGAAACTACAGTTTTTCTAGAAACCTCAAAGATCTATCTTACAAAGAAATCGTCTTTCAATTAAAGTAAATTAAGATATAAGCTTTAAAATATAATACTTAAGATAGTTCTGAGAATTACACATCTACTTTGACTTGCAACCCGCTATGTTGTCTCAATTTTATTTTATTTTTTTTCATAAATGGGGGAGAAAAAATGTAAGTTACAGCATCTTTTGGAAGTAACTGCACTGTAGACATCAAGATCCAGACGTACATAGCCTCATAAACGGAGCAGGGATGCTTATAAAATAGTTACTATCAAATATATTTAATTATTTTTAATTGGGCAGACTGCTCAAGGAATAATCATAAATTGTAAAGCATAAAGAAGCGGGTTTGTAGCCCAGCCCTCCTGCTGTCAAAATGCTGTAAGCAGCCCAGGTTGCTGTCCCTAGGGGCAGGGCCATTTCTAAAATGGGACGTGGGGGGGAAATCCCCAAATCTTTAAATAGAACACGTACCACACGTTCGACAAGAAGTGCTGCAGTTTGTCATCCACCCACTCAGCGGGTTTTTTTCCTGTATGAAATTGCTGCGGTCACATTTTTAGGATGCGTTATTGCAGTGAAAATTATTTTTATACATAAACACACATGCGCAGGCTAAATGTAGATATGTCTTCGTATATAAAGCATAGTGTGTGTGTATATACACGATATAGATGCACTATGTATACACACACTTGAATTTTTTCATATATATACACACATGACAAATATATATTAGCCTGCATCTAACCTGGCCACTTCCCCTTCCCTCCCAGACACCCCACTTAGCTCTTGCATGACTCTGACTACCAAAAATGTATGTTCTTCAGCAAACCAAAAAGGCAGCTGCTGGTTGACTGAGAAGTCATCATGTTGAGTTATCAGTTTCTTTATTTCATCCATTCCTCAAAGTCCTTCTAAAGAGCATTCACTAACGAGAGAAATACCTTGGTAGGCTAAGGATGAAGTTTCTGACATTATTCAGCAACAGTGAACAGTTCAGATTTAACCTAAGGTATGGGTTTTTTAAGTCAGCTTCCCAGAAACTTGCAGGAAAAGGGGGACACAAAAATAAATGAACAAACCTATTCACATTTTTAACACTTAGAAGGGTTAATTTATTAAAGTATTAACAATTTATTTTTAAACATTAAATTTTATAAATTAATTAACTTTTCAGATATATTTTATATATAGGTAGAATGATAGGTTTTATTATTTCTATATGATTCAGGTCTAACACTACAGAGATTCTCAGAAATATCTCAAATCTATTCCTAAGTGTCTCTTTCTGGCCATGAAAGCAGATTTCACTCGAGGCCACTTATAGATGCCCTGCATTTTCTTAAAGAGGGCTTTGCTCTAAAACTGAGGGATGATTTCTAGCAAGAAATTACTTCCATTGTTTATGATAAGCTACAGGTTATAATACGGGGGGGGAGAGGGAAGAATCAGCTTTGCTTGGGCAAACTACTCTTACATAAAAGGCATAAGGTAAAATAAAGTCTTAAAACACTTAGTAGGAGGTAAAAATCAAAATGAAGTTAATGAAGGTTTCTAACTTTGGATCTAAGCCCCCGTGCTCTGACAACACACAGCTTTGTATGTGCTTTTGAATTAACACCAATTTATCCAGAGAACTATGCTCATCTTCCCCAGGTGATCCTATTTTTTTTTTTTAAATGACCACAGAAATCTGAATGCGCAGTCACAGCAGCCAGACTGACCCTGCTGAAAATAATTGGTCTGAAGTAACAGTTATTTTTATCAGGTCAAACTGAACTACAAAGAATTTATTTCTAAGCAACTTGTCCGCAGCTGCTATGCTCCGTTGGCTGGGCAATTTATTTTAGCAAAGTATTCCTAAACACATTTACACATCTGACTCATCTGATGCAAATCTATTAAAACAATTTAGTAATTAAAAGGAGGCTGGGATTGAGCAGCGCTAACAACTTTGGTATTTCCTGCACCACAGAGAACTAACTGTAAATTGCATTAGTCATGTATTGGTTAAAGTATTTGGAAAACATTCAGAAAATATTCTTACAGTTTCTAGCCTTTTTATTTCATTCTTCCGTTGTTCACATGGAAACTGTTACTCATCTTGCACTCCCTCAACTTTATTGTCTTTGTGGTCCTGTAGACCTAAAAAGAGCGGCTCCTACTGAAAAGAGCAGGCATGGGGAAGCAAAAATAAAGCACGTTGATCACTCCTGTTATTGTGCGTTTCTGTAATGACTCAATTGCTTAAAAAAAAAAAAAAAAAAAGATTAACTTTTCCTATCCACAAGAATTCCCACTACATTGTCACCTCTGATGGACTCGGTTTGCTAATCCACAGCCCACAAAATACCCAAAGTGGGCAGTCTGGCAGCTTTATCTGAAGGCCAGGGTCCCTTGGGGAAGACTGACAGAGAACAAGATTGAAAAGGTTTCGAGTAAGATGTTGATGCTTCAAGGTCCGGGTTGTCAGAAATCGCTGTGTGCAACCTGGGAGCCAAAGAGCAGGACCAAGTCCACCAGAAGACTTGAAGCTGTTGCCCCATGCTGCCCATGGTCACTGCACTGCTGCTGGCTGGATTCCTTTAAGGAGTCACCAAAAAAAAAAAAAAAAAAAAAAAAGAGACCCACATACAGATGCAATTGATTATCTGCCAGCAACTTGTCTTAAGCATGTTAGATACAAATTTTTATGTAATAGCAACTTGGAACTTCAAAGTGCAGCTTGTCTTCACATACTAAAAGCATGTGAAAGGCTTACACAGCAAAAAGTTCGGTTTTCAATCTATCAGGAGTATTAGTATTTCCCCACTCTGTAAAAAAAAAAAAAAGAGAATAAAATTTCTCTACACTAGAAAGAAGTCTGAAGCCTGTAGATCATTCCAACTAAATGCCATGAGAACAAGTGGAATTAGTACCCAAACCAGAATAGTTGAATTGGCAACGTGGGACAAAGGAAGTCTTGTAATAAATCCTCACTCTTTAAATTTCTTCAAATTTTTTATTATTTTTTGCCTATAAGCCAGAGGCAATCAGGAATCCACTCCCCGCTCTCCCATTTGACAAGGACAGGTGTAGTCCAAAGACTTCTTCCCACAACACAACATGAGGGAACTTCCCTCATAGAATCAATCACAGAACATTTTCAACTGGAAGAGACCTTCATCGAGCCCAACCTTTTCCCAGCCCTATCAACACCACTCAACCAAGTCCCTCAACGCAACATCCACCCTTCTCTTAAACACCTCCGGGGATGGCGACTCAACCCCCTCCCTGGGCAGGCTGTTCCAATGCCTGACAACCCTTTCAGGAAAGAAATGTTTCCCAATATCCAACCTGAACCTCCCCCTAGGGTGATTTAAGACCATTTCCCCTTGTCCTATCACTCGCCACTGGGGAGAACAGACCAACCCCTGCCTCACTACACCCTCCCTTCGGGTGGTTGTAAAGAGCGAGAAGGTCTCCTCTCAGTCTCCTCTTCTGCAGGCTAAACAGGATCCTCTGCTCCTGAGAAAATTAAGCCAGCGATAACCTCCACTACCTGTTCCCCAAACGAAAGCCAAATCAAGTAGGCGCATCTCTTGTTTTGATGCTCTTCCATTGCAACAGCAGCTGTGAAAATGTGCAAAAAATGGATAGCTTTCATAGCTTCTTTCACTTGAGAGGGGGCCAGAACCAGAGACACTGAAGATGTGTGTTTGCAGCTCAAGGAAGATTTACACCTCCATGGTATCTGTAACCATCCTCACAGTCGTAAGTGCATGGAACAACTTTAATGGCAAGATTTCTGAAGAGTTGGATACTACCTCTTTATATCTAGTCATCTTCTGCAGCAAAAAAAGAGGTTTTCTGGGTCTTTCCATTGTTGAGCGTTGTTATATGAAGGATCCAAAAGGCACAGCCTTTAACATTCAGCTAAATAGGGTGAGGGGAGGCTGTGTACAATCAATGACTCTGGTCATGCTACAGAAGTAGCACAAAAATAGTGGTTATTAACATTTAAAAAAAATACACAAGATTTTCAAAAGGTATACCTTGCTTAACATTTCATTTTCCAGAAATGATCACTGAAGTGACACTTCATATTAAATACTTCCATTTCTCTGAAATACACCATTATATTCTATTTCTCATTTGCCAAATGTCAAAACTGCTGCATAATATTTGAATTATAGAAATAAAATTACAAACTGCTTTTTTCTCTCTCATCTACAAACTGGGGAGGGGCTTTTTAGGATGTTGGGTAGTGACAGGACAAGGGGGAATGGATCCAAACTAGAGGAGGGGAGATTTAGATTGGACGTTAGGAAGAAGTTCTTCCCCAGGAGGGTGGGGAGACCCTGGAACAGGTTGCCCAGAATGGTGGTGGAAGCCCCATCCCTGGAAGTTTTTAAGGCCCAGGCTGGATGGGGCTCTGGGCAACCTGCTCTAGTGGGGGGTGTCCCTGCCCATGGCAGGGGGGTTGGAACTCCATGATCTTCAAGGTTCCTTCCAACCCTGACAGTTCTATGATTCTAATATAAATTTAAAGAAAACTGTACACTTCCTAGGCAATGTTTCAAAATATGCAAGTTATTTCATTCAAGTTTGTTATGCTGGACAAATACAGTATGAATCCATGTCCAAAAGCAGATTTAAAGTGACAGTTTTAAGATATTCACTCAGCAGACTTGAACAGCTTTGCAGTTACAACTTCCTTATTTAGAGATGACATAACTATCCAGATAATTCAGGATCACATTAGGACACACATCCTGGTTTGTAGGAAATATTTGTACATAGCAAGAAAAGTCTAAACACAAACTGTTTCCCACAGAGGAATGCTACTTTTATTTTGAGTTTTAAAAACTATGAAATAGTTAAATCCACTAGTTTGACTTAAATATTTCAAAAGTTTCCCCGATTCTGAATTTTATTTCATAAAACTTCAAATATCTGACTCCTAATGCAAACTGAAGCTCAGCGCTTTCAGAAGTGTCCATGGAGTGGCTTCTCCAGGTCCCACTGGTAAAGCCATTTTACCAGCATTACCAAACATTTCGAGCAATTTTCTACATTTTTAGTGTTGTAGATGGGACCACACTATTCACCCTGCAAAGGAAAAATTAAAAAAAAAATAAAAAAATAAACAAACAAAGGATGGTGTAAAGGTCCTTGGGGTGAAACAGCATTGCACAGCTCTGATGTGCAAGAAGTCTCTACAAAAGTCAGCTAACCCAAGAAATGTGTGTTTCAGCACCCTCTGCAAGCTCCAGTCATCTGCTTTTCTACAGCTGAAAAATCTGTTTGATGCATACATCGAACAGCGGTGATGCTTTGCGTTGGAACAAGCCTTTCTCTGCATTAGTTTAAAATAAAACAGTTGTAATTCAGGTGTTTGCCTGCCAGAGGGAGCTGAAGGAAAGAAAACAAAAATCCATGTGTCTCAACACCTCAAAAGTTTTGGTTTTGTCCTACACTAATTAATTTTAACTATTCAGAAAAAAAAAAAAAAAAGAAGGGGGAGCGGGGAAGGAGAGAGGGAGGCTCAATGCAAAAATCAAGTCCTGCTGTGCCTGGCAGAAGGCATTCCCAGCCTCATCCCACACAGGGCACCCCTGCACCAAAACTGCCAATCACATCCAGGAACTCACAGAATAAACAGAATGGTAGGAGTTGGAAGGGTACCTGGGGTTGTTCTTTCCCAGACGCTCTACAGGTAAGTCCCCCTGGATCTCTGACTAGAAACAATACCTACTTTTAAGATATATTTAAGTATCATAGTGGAGATGACTGCACCAGACACAAGCTTCTCCAAGAAGCTTGAGATGGTATCTAATGCCTTATTACATCAACTTGTCATTAAATGCATCGCAACAGTGTGCGGACCAAGTTTCCAGTCTGCCAGAATAAAATACATATTGTGCTGGAAACAGATTTCTATTTAAATGTTTATTGGGCTTTTTTGCACCCTCGTTCCAACATCGGTACACCTAGAAATCTGCATGGGATTAGAATTGCTACAGCGTCCAGTTACCACATGAATAATTTCTTCTTGCCTAGCATCAGCTCATCTGGGGAGCTTAAACCGGGCAGGAAATTGGTCTAATTTTGCAAATGGGTGAAGTAAAATATCTAAACAACATCTTCAAGGGAAATCAGGATTCTGTAAAACAGCTCAGGAAAGAATTGCACTGCACACAATGGACAACTTTCCATCTTGAACTTCAGTTAAACTACTTCCAGCTTTAAAACCTTTCGATACAAAAGCCAGCACGAACCCCACCAGAGTGTTCACATTTTGAGAAAGAGCAGAATGAGTATAC
The DNA here is from genome assembly GCA_013396935.1 of Baryphthengus martii. NCBI lineage: Eukaryota > Metazoa > Chordata > Aves > Coraciiformes > Momotidae > Baryphthengus > Baryphthengus martii. Next base: position 35,621 of record VWZK01019086.1, on the reverse strand, counting down.
CTTTAATTAGTTTCCTCAAATATTAAGGGCTAAACCAATCCAGCTTTCCTTAGATGAAAATTTGACCAACAGCTTTAAAATAAGCTTAGTAGCATCCTGTGGATTTCTTGCAATCAAAACACTCTTAAGAAAATCAGTTATGCCACCTTCTGGCATTTGTTAGAACTACTCTACAAGACAAATACTCATTTTCATAAATTCCCATTTGAGAGGGAAAAAGAAAGAAATTAGAAAAAAAAAACAGGTTATGTCACAAAGGACACTGATGCAAAAATAGGACTAAGTTTCAGCTGACCTTTTTTTTTTTCCCAGATCACTAAGACTGGACACAAGCTAGTCCAAGCTAAAGTTCCTAAGCCTGTAGTAGCTGCTGAAAAAGGCAGCATTAGTCCCCTGCATCACCTGGTTTGAGATATGAGGGCTCTTTGCCCCATCTCACCAGATGTAGAGCAGGAACTGGAAAAGGCAGAGTGTGAAAAGGAGGAGCAAACTTGTGAGAAATAACTCACAGAATGGATTGAACCACATGGAAAGCAGATAAGCAAGAAGAAATACACCAAGAGTCTACAGGGTCACAAAAAGCACAAGAAAGGTGTGCAGGGAGTCATTATTCACCAGCTCTCTAACACAATAAAGAGAAAGCTTCAAATGAAAAAAAGCAGATGTTTGAGGGAAAAAAAATAAATAAATCTGAGTAGACTTCTTCACATAACATGTCTCAGCTATCACACCATCGGCTTTTCAGTAACTATTTCTTCTCACGATATAGATTCACAGAAGCAACTGTGAAAATAAAAAAGTGGTTTGGACTGAGAGGTACAATAGGTGACTAAGTCACAGAATCACAGAACGTTAGGGGCTGGAAGGGACCTCCAAAGATCGAGTCCAACCCCCTTGCCAGAGCAGGGCCACCTAGAGTAGGTCACACAAGTCACGTATGAGGCCAGCAAGAAAATGTCTCCACCTTACCTCCCACTACCAGAGCATCATTAATAGTATAATAGGACAAATTTATGGACATGTAGGAACAACACCCTTCCTTCTGTACAAGGCCTGGATCTAGGCAATATAATCCGTACTGCTAAGCATACAAGGAAGGATGAATTTTAGCTATAACTGCAAGAAATTTTTGATAATTTCCAACCCAATTCTTCAGTATAAAATTGTTTCTAGATGTTAAATTTCCATCAACAGTTTCAAGCAGAAAAAGCAGGACATCTTCAGTGAAGGAAGAAAGAAGGCATAGAATTAGGTATGAAAAATGTTAATAAATTATGTGGATAACTGACTCCAAGTGCCAACTCTTCACGCTCCACTGTCCCTCACAAGACAAAGACCTCGCGATTCTTCAATCTTATAGTCAACCTCTGACCCCCTAATTAGATATTTCTGAGTATAATTTTCCATTGTCACTCTGAACTACACAAGTTTAATTACCTGAAAATAAAATGTAATCAGGAAGTTTGATGTAGGTATCAAACAAAGCCAAGACCATGCTCAAGATACTTCTGTACAAGTAGCAGAACCAACATAAACCAGCCAAAATACATGGACACCTCTAAGCATCTCCACTTGCTTGTCACACCTTCCTACAAGCCTTTGCAGATTCTTTCAGCTCTGTCTATTCGGCTCTTTGCAGTCTGCATCCCGTTGTACGATTGGTTTTTTGGATCCCTAAACAAAGCAAAACTCACATTAAGCAAAGCTTTGCTCTAACGCGTAGTTACAATTAAGGTTATACATTCAGTTGTAAGTTCAGCGGTTTGGTTTCTGAAGACGCCGTGATTATCATTTTGCCCACACAAGGCAGAACGTTAACACGCAGAAGGGCAGACACACATCGTGAGAAGTACAAAACACTACCTTGATCACAAACACCACCAGTGTCCTCGTTTGGGGTTAGAACAGAATAATTCTGGTCAGTGATTTTACTTTTCAGCTCAGTTCCTTTAACTAATGGCACTTTCTGAAATGAGCAGCCTGTTTCCACAGGCAGTACTAACGCTCCGTGTTTACAGCTAGTACCAGAGACTGGTGTGCAGACCAAGGCCACTGCTGGAGCCTGTGCACCACCACATTGGGGGGGTGCAGAAGGTAAAAGCTGCATCTGCAGGGAGAAGCAGACAGATGGGTGCCCTTAAACTGCCCCACGGGGTGTTCCATCCCATAGATGCTGTATTTGGCTGCTGGGGGCCCTGGCTCGGTTGTTCTCGGCTCGGGGGCTCTTGCTCTGGGTCCTTGCTCGGATTCTTCCTCGTTTCTTCAACGGCTGGAATCCAAGGAGGACTCTGTTCGTTCTGCCTTCGATCCTGATCAGAGTGTTCCTGAATCCAGTACCAGAATCCAGCTCCTGAACTCACTTCCCATCTGCTGCTGGGCCCTGTCTGGGACTTCCCCGGTGCCTGCCCCACAACATCAGTGGTGATGGTGACGTACTGGCCATCAGGGGGGCTTGGGTTCTGTACTGGTTTTGTATATATTCCATTTTATTCTTCTTATTTTTCCATTTTCATTCAAGTTGTTTTAGTTTCCTTTTCTAATCACTAAGTCTCTCTCCCTTATTCCTTTTCTCTTCCCTTTTGTTAACAGAGAGCATCTGGTATAGGTAGTGGGCTGCCCTGACCCTGAACTGCAACATGCTGCAACTCCACTTTATTTACCCAAAAGATTTTCCAAGAAGATCAGAAATAACTAAGATAACAACAAAAGCGCACAATAACACTTCAGAAAAGTCACCACAGTAACTCAGAGTGGGCATAATGGGCCTGGGGCCACCTGAACAAAAATCTCTCTGCGTATCGCACAGAGTACCGCCTGGAAAATGCAACGTCATCGTCTCACATAATGAAGTGTTAAGATCATCAAATTTTTAAAAAAGTCAAGCACTGACATCAGTCATGCCTGAAATGTTCCTGCCTGCTCATGTACTTACAGACATTTATAACTGCCACTGAATAGATGGCTGCAGTTTAGCAAAGCATTTCTTCACTCCCTCGGAACCCCGATTCTAAAAATTTCAAACCTGAAACCGAAAGCAGTGTTGGTGTCTAACAACTCAAAGGCGATCTCGAATGAACTCAGTACTTTTCACGACACTAAAATCCTTGAAAGGTGAAGCTTTTGAGGCCTTTGAATAGCACATACTAGAAACCTGAAAAGAAAGCAAGGTTAATTCTGGGGGCACCTGGGAAATCTCTGCTACTCCAAGTCCAAGAGCACAGGATACTGCAGTCAGCTGAGGAAAGGAGGAAAGCAGAGCAATAAGCCAGATATTTAGTCAAGAAGGTCAGTACTGAACTTGAAGTGAAATGCAGTTGGTAGCTCAAGGTGGGACAAACACCGAAATTAAAACTGTCCAGTAAATAATAAACCAGTGCAGGAAAACCAACAGTTACAGCAACTACAGGACCACAAGAGTTTTACGTAAACACTATTAGAGAAGAGTGTTCTTTAGTGCTTCTCATCAGGTTTCTGAAAACTTATGTTTTGGCTCCTGTCCTGAATCAAGCACCAACATGCACAAACACACCTTCTTCCCTTTTGCTTTCACTGAAGTAGAAACATAAGCAAACTAGCAAGCAGCTCCTGGGGAGAAGCTTTTAAAACGTGACAACATTTTGCTGGGTCCTGAAATGTGATTCAGGGATTTTGAGGGGAACAATGGCAATATTGAATTTAAGCATGAAATACCGATTTATTAGAAAGAAAAGACCTCTTTGAAGACTACCAGGGATGCTAAATGATTACAGTCAATAAATACTGAAGTTGTTCAGCATTCTCACCCACCCTTATCAAGCACCTTGATGTAAAATAACTAAATTTAGTATTTGCAGCTAAGCAGCCTATTTATGATTTTGTTTTATCAATGTACTAGAACAATGCACAAGGTTAAGCTTTTACTTCGGTGCTGTAATCTGATGAAAGCATACAGAATTCAAAGGGCAAAAGTAAATTTCAGTACAATTATTCAGCCTTAGCTTTGTTGTTGAATGCACATAAATTCATTTTAGCAGCACGTTCCTGTAATGTGATTCAGTTCATTTACCCTCCTTCTCCCTCCCTTTGCTCCCAAATTCTACATTGTAAATGGTCTTCTAACCCTTGCCCAGAGAACAAGGCCATTCCTGTTCTTAAACAACACTCCTCATTACTCCTAAGCCATGCATAGCAGAGCCATGGCTAGTCTGACTTCAGGCCAAGGCAGCAGGCATCACATAATTACTCCTCATCAGCCAACCTCTTTGTCACACCCCACTAAAGAGCAGCAATGAGAAGGATTTCCGGGTTACGACAGACCAGTGATGTCTTGGCAAAGTCCCTGAGCAAACCCGAGACAGACTACTCTGTATTTTACTATAAGGGCCCAGCAATAATTATCTGAAAACAGAACTGGACACGGTCACGTTGGTGCTCTAACTACTGGGGAAACAGAAGAGAGGTGAAAATTACTCAACGTGCCCTTGCTGCCAAGAAGGCCGATGGAATCCTGGGGTGCACAAGGAAGAGTGTGGCCAGTAGGGCGAGGGAGATCATTCTCCCCATCTCTACTCTGCCCTGGTGAGGCCACATCTGGAATCCTGTGTCTGGTTCTGGGCTTCCCAGATCAAGAGAGACTGGGAACTACTGGAGAGAGTCCAGCAGAGGGAAACAAAGGTGACTGGGGGATTGGAGCATCTCTCCTACAAGGAAAGGCTGACCGAGCTGGGACTCTTTAGCCTGCAGAAGAGAAGACTGAGGGGAGACCTTATAAATGCTCACAAGTATCTTAAGGGTGGGTGCAAGGAGGGTGGGGCCAGACTCTTTTCAGTAGTTCCTGGTGAGAGGACAAGGGGCAGTGGGCACAAGCTGGAACAGAGGCAGCTCCCTTTAAATAGGAGAAAAAACCTCTTTACCACAAGGGTGACAAAGCCCTGGCACAGGCTGCCCAGGGAGGTTGTGGAGTCCCCTTCTCTGGAGGTATTCCAGACCCGCCTGGATGCCGTCCTGTGTCATGGGCTCTAGGCCCTCCTGCTTCAGCAGGGGAGTTGGACTAGATGATCTCTAGAGGTCCTTTCCAACTCTTGACAATTCTGTGATTCTGTGAAAATCTTACTGTGAGAACAAGGAGGAGCCAAGAGTCCAGCCAAAGCTGCTGCTGTAGCTAGGAGAGAACGGTTTTTACAAAGCCTGCAAGCTCCTCTGCTGCAGTTCTCATGTTCTGCTTTACTCCTACATTACTCTGACTCACTCCAGACACGTCAATCCACATTTAAGCAACTGCAAACACAGCTTTGCTAACCTTGTCCAGCTGAGGTACTGACGAACTTGCTGACTTGTACATACATGACCTCTATGCATTTTGGAACAACAGAAGTAAATTGAGAGCATCTGCAGATTTAACACATTCACTTCAAATGAAGTTTCCTTCCGGATCCTTGGCTGATACGTTTCCACTCACCTGGTTGTCAACATTGATTCAACGAGCCTGTAACAGGTGAGCTGGAGCAAAGGAATGAAACTGGAAGTCTGGAATTTGGAACAGGGCGGTTGCATGCCGAAAACATTTGGAATCCAAAGTGATGGAGCTGGATGTGATCAGATAGCTTGAGAAGATGGAAGGAGATTAGCAAGATGCTCAGGTTTCAGAAATGTCATGGGAAGGTCAGGCATAAATATACACACGATATTGTAATGAGGCAGAATAGCAGTAGGTATAGCTGAAAGCTGTCTGTGACAGACATACTGCTGCATTTTAACAGTATTTTAACTGCTATTTTCCGTTGTTAAATTTACTACAACCTGCAGGAATCATACTGATATGTGGATTTCAGACTTCCGTGGACATCTGTTTATGGGATTGGTAGTTACCAGGCTGAGAAACCGAGTTCTTTCTCCCAACAGCCTTCACCGGTCCTGCAGGATGCTTCTGGAACACCTCTGAAGATCATAGGAGAACTTAATAGTTGCCTCAACTTTCACTGCCCAGGGCAGGACAATAATGTCAATTAACTCAGCACTCACTCTTACAAGATCTTAACAACATTATCATGCTTGAAGTGCACCCCATTAAGGCAAATCCATTGCAGATGCAAAACCTACTTGTCTTCCCATAGTGATCACCCAAGCAAGATGGGGCATCCTGTTTTTCCAGCACAGCCTCCACCACTGTGCAATTATTTTCCAAGATACGCCTGCTTTTGCATCCACATGAACCAAAACCTGAATCACAGACACATCCCAGATGTCCAAAGGCAACGGAATCATCAGAAACACGTTACCAAGCCGAACACATGAACATATATGTGCAGAACACCTCTAGCATTAAAAAAAAAAAAATAGAATATACAAGTGGGTTGTTTATTGGGTTTTTTATTAGTTGAGTTTTATAGTGCAAGGTTTTTTTATGTTCAGGCTTGGAGGTTTTTTTTCCTGTCAAGTAAGGCACAAGTATTATGCACATCCCTCGGTTGTTTTGGGTTTGTTGTGTTGGGTTTTTTCTTCATTTGTTTTTAAAATGTCAGAACTAACAACAAACTATTTAACACTGAGAAACAAATGTATATTTCCCTTTTCAAAATTAGACAATGACTTTTCTTATCAGCAAAATGAAATAAAATCCGTCAGACGCACCAACAGAAAACTTTTGGGGTTTTCCCCTTCCCCTAAAGAGCAGTGTAAATTCTCCATATTTGACTGTACTGAAGGACACCGATTACAGCTGAAAGTTAGCAACAAAAAGTATTTTCTAGGAGTATGGAATTTGAAGATAGCATTGCTGCTTTCCAAGATGACAACTTTTATTTCAAAAGTGTTTTTTTCAAAGAGTCACAGAATGGTAAGGGTTGAAAAGGACCTTGAAAGATCATCCAATCCAATCCCTCTGCCAGAGCAGGATCACCTAGAGCAGGTCACACAGGAACAGATCCAGGTGGGTTTGGAATGTTTCCAGAGAAGGAGACTCCACAACATCTCTGGGCAGCCCGTGCCAGGCTCTGTCACCCTCACTAGGAAAAAATTCTGCCTTAGGTTTACCTGGAACCTCCTCTGCTCCAGCTGCACCCACTGCCCCTTGTCCTGTCGTTGGACATCCCTGAGAAGAGCCTGGCTCCTTCCTCCTGGCACTCGTCCTTTCCATATTTATAAACATTCTTGAGGTCACCCCTCAGACTCCTCTTCTCCAAGCTAAAGAGCCCCAGCTCCCTCAGCCTCTCCTCAGCAGGGAGATGTTCCCCTCCATCATCTTTGTGCCTCTGTGCAGGACTCTTTCCAGCAGTTCCCTGTCCTTCTGGAACTGAGGGGCCCAGAACTGGACACAATATTCCAGACGTGGCCTCACCAGAGCAGAGTAGAGGGGGAGAAGAACCTCTCTTGACCTACTCGCCACAGCCCTTCTAACCCACCCCAGGATGCCCTTGGCCTTCTTGGCCACCAGGGCCCATTGCTGGCTCATGGCCATCCTGCTGTCCACCAGAACCCCCAGGTCGCTATCTCCACATTGAGGTGACCAGCTGCCAGCTAAGGCAGATTGAGTTGTCTCCGATAACAATTCATTTTTGAAACAACAGGAGTTATGTTTTTTAACGTTCTGTACGTTATCAATTTAAGAATTATGCCAGTCTGTACCCAAAAGGGATATGCCCAGTTTAACAGGAGGGTCACACTGGGTAAATCAATTCTGTTTGCAAAGACAAATGCGATTCTCCCTCCGAGGGAGAACACTGTACATGCCATTCGAGTCGTTCATTTTAGATTTAGGACTCTAAAGCATGCAGTTGGTTTGGATAAAGCCCTTCTTTAATGCGATGCATTTAAAAAATACACCAAACTGAGCAGGGAAACATAACATCACACCCATCGCTCACCATCAAGAGAACAGTTCTAACCAATACACATCCACCCAAGTGACAGAAGAGACAGATAGGAAAATATCTCCTTCAGAGAGCAAACAAACCATTTTAGATCTAAGCCTATTTGCTGTCCACATCGAGATCAAGTTGCAAACATGGCACATGGCACAAGCACTGCATTACAAACGATATACTAAACCTAAAATGTATTTGGAGAGGTGTTAGGATCCGGCAGCCACATATAAAGGCAGTTTAATTGTGACTATCCCAGAAACGTACCTGAACCAAAATCAAAAACCAGCTTCTAAATATGCAAGAGGCTGTTACTTCTTTGAACCACCATTCCTTTCTTCATGCAAAAATTAATTTCTTCATCAAGCCTGCACATAAATTTCTAGTCGTACAAGAACAACTTTTGCTTTATCAAATATTCCACCATCACAAAGGAAACATTACTTTTACTAGGCAGTACTGAAAAAAACCCACCATTGAATATTTAAATATAAGTTAACACTAAAGCTGTGAGGTTTTACCTCATGAAATGTTGAGTCAGTTGGAGCTGTTGGCTAAAAAAAGGTAATTTGGGAAGCTAAAAGCATTGATTGGGGAAATAATCTTTCTACTGAAGAGGTTAATTCTTCCACTGAGGTTAAGAAATCATTTCCTCCTAAACAAGCACAAACACCATCATGCACTCCATCCTGTGACCAGATGTGACCAGCACAAGTATCCAATAAAACAAGAAATGACTCGTCCCCTCAAAAAAGCCGCTGGATTTTTTCCAGTTCTTTATTTTTCATACACGACCGCGTTCGAAAGTCTTCCCATGAAAATGTCAACGTTCACATCTCAAATGACAACGTACTTCTAAACCGTTCAAGTGCACACGCCTAAGAACGAAGGATGTAAATTCAAGGATCTAATGAGGAGAGAAAATACTTGTAATGGACAGAGAGGCACGACTGTTAAATAAATCAAGTACAGCAGAGTAACTGGGGCTAGAGGGAAATCAGATGGAGTTAAGAGGTACTGTTTGGGCTCACTAGAGACTGGAAGCCTTTGAAGATGGAAAGAACACGTAATAATTCTGCTTCAAGGAAAGCTTCCAGAATTTTTTCTTCACACTTTACAGCATTATTCATTAAACAGCTCTTCTCCTTCCTAAGGAGAAATGTGAGTGACCAGAGCACTGCTAAAAGGCTGTAGTCACAGAATGTCAGCAGTCTGCAAGAATTTCACTCATACAGAAGTCTGAAAAATGAAACCTGAGATTGAATATGCTCAAGTCACCATAAACGCATCCAGCAGATAAAAGGCACTTGTGAGCCTCTTTTGACAAAAAAAAAAGGCAGAAAAATCTGTTGCTTCTAATTCAAGATCAAACAACTAATGAAAAATCCCCTCAGCAGCTGAAAGCAGCATACTGATGAGTTGGATCATTCTTAAGAACAATTCAGCTACTGCTAAGACATCACTTCAATAATTTAAACTGTTGTCCCACGAATGATCTGTTTAGACTGAGATCAAAGTACGCAAGATCAGTCAATGAACCTACAGAAACAGCTCCACTACATTTCTTTAGTCTGAACTTGCTAAACCTAAGGTTGCTTCATGTCAATACAACCTTTGGAACAGAAATAATTGAGTATTTATTCTTCAGAAGAATGCTCAAAGCAGTTCTTGAAATATATTAAGCTAGTTAAATGTAAGGTTTGAACGTCGTTAACAATCAGAATTATGACTGTGGAAGTCTTAAACAGCATTAACAGAAAATTCATAGTCAGGAACATGCCATCTGATACAGCAGTATTTTCAACCACCTACAAGGGAAAACAAATCCTACCAACACTTTCTCTGCTGAAACACTCTTCTTTGTGCTGCTGTACTTCAAACAGCAGTGCAGAAAAGCACCCAACAGATCCTTCTCACGTCCTCAGAAAGAAAAAAAAACCAACACAAAAAACCAACCAAACATTCTTGGCACGATGAAGCTCCTTTTCAAAGGAATGCCAGAACCTTTTGGACCAGCGGCTATTTTGTTATCAACTTAATGTGTCTAAGCTTATGTTTTCTTTTTCAATTAAGCATGAAGTTCCTAATTGAACTACAAAAAGCATGAAAACTAAAAGAGATGTAGCATACATCTTAAAAGATTTTATATAGGAAGATAGTCCACTAGAAATCAACTGATTTTTCTAGTTTCATGGAAAGAATGAAACAAGTCGCTCCAACAAATTAATGGGATCAGGCAAAACTACCTTTACAGGTAGCACGTGATAAAAACAAAGAATTTTATACCTTACTGAAATCGGGTTCGGACACTAAAGGAACGATTATGTTTTAACTAAGAACTTTATTTCAAGAAAGTAAGACGCTGAAATAAGGTTGCTGGAATTTCTTGTAGGACAACATGATCATCTCTACTCTTCCCCCTAATCTATGTTTTCTTCTTCCTAAAATAAGAATAATCACAAAACTATGAAATAGCAGGTAGAGTGTAATCAAGAGAGACAGAATGGCTGATTTCAGTATATTTTAAGACTGAAGTCCCGTTCCAGTCATCTCAGGGATGTTTTTAGCACACTGAAAGATTTGGTAAGTAACTGTTACTGCCTCTTTGTTCTAGAATTGGTCTTTGGATACCTAAAAGGAGATGCAAGGGCAGCTGGATCAAATAAATCAGAAAAATCCACAGAAATCTTGGATTAGAGAACCATTAAAACTCAAGCTGGTTTTCTTTTTCCTGCTGTGTTTGAAAACCATACTTCTTTGAGAAACAAATTAGCTTACAACTCACTAACTAGGTCCTTTCATTTCTTAAAGCTATTTGCTAATTAGCTCTTCCAGAATTCCTCGGTTTTCCTGATGGAGGAAAAGACACTTCTGTGCTGACATCCTGAAAAAAAAAAACCAAACCACTGACATCTCTACAGGAATTCAGGCACTTGTGACATACCTGTCATGAAGCACTGCTGACACCTCACCTCTGAGCACAGAATGATCCATGCCTCCCAGGCTAGTAACTCCCCTGTTGACCAAAGGAGATAAAATGTAATATGTAATTTTAGATAAGTAGCCAGACTGAAGGGTGTTTAACATGGTAGAACACATGAGGTTACAGCAAAGAGCTGCCAAAGATCTGTGGAGGCCACCTTTTGCTTTCCATAAGGAAATTTAAGTTTTCCGTTTGAAGAGAGAAAAGAGAGTCACAAAAAGCCAGAAAGCAGACGAGCCACATTCTAAATTCTATTCAGGCACAACAATAACTGCATTCTGTCCATCTGTCCATCTCCATACTAGCTTGTTTTTTTAATATACAGAAACATGGCACGGCTGCCAACAGCAGAAGAAAGAAAATTGACTTAAGAATAAATTCTAGCAGCTTAGAAGTCTGATGCTAAAAAAGAAACAGATATGGGACTCTATAAAAAGTGCCAATCTCAATGAAAAGCCTTCATCCCAATCTTCCTCAAACCTACTGGACACAAACTCTTTCTGCATGGATTTCCTCTCTACTGCTCAGCTGTGTTGCCCGTATTTCTGCCACTTCCCTCACTACCAGAAACTTCAACTAGTCTTGCAACTTGGCTTGCAAAGACAGGATCTAATCTACAATCCTAATTTCTAATTAACTTGTCTTGTATTCGTGTGTGCTTTATGAACACAAGAACAACACCCAGGAGGAAATATAATCCCAGCGTTCTGTAGCAATGCAAGAATCAAAGTTTCAGTGCACCAAGGCTTCGCTGCTCTTCATCGGTGAAAAGTCTCAACAGAAAGGATAGCAGATTTGGGCCAAATTTGAAGCATAAACAGTAAATGAAATGAGAAAACTGAATTGTTCTCTTTTTTAGTCATCTTTGTTCAACTTAGAGAAGAAAAGGCTGAGAAGGATCCAATGACAGATTTCCAATACCTAAATTGTAGTTGTAGAGAAGATGGAGGTACTTCCTCCGTAAGAAATACCTATTTTTTCCTTTTTTTTCTTCATTAAAAAAATCTTCCTTGAAAATTTATTATGAACTGCATTACTTTCCAATGAAAATCAACATCAGGTTGCTTTTGTCACCACAAAGCATTCCAGACAATGAAAAGTATTCTGTATTAAAAAAATAAAAAAATCACTGAACTTTACTAGTTGTTCCCTTTGCCAGCAAAACATTAAGAATGAAAATGAAATCCAAAAGTTAAACTGGATCTTCGGACATTTTAATATTATAAAGTCATGGATGAATGTGACAATAATTATATCAAAATAATATTGTCATTTCTTCTTTCCTACCCACATAGTACTTTGGACAGATCTACATTTACGCTTTTCATCTTGTCTGCAGTAGTACATCATTAGAGACGGGCAATTTTGCCTGACTGGTAATTTGTTTGCTGAAGGGAAAGGAAGAAAGAGTGTTTTGTTTGCAGGCTCTTTTCCCTTGGCAAGAGATTGAAGATACAGGAAACATGAAGGGTGCTGTTTCTCTAAAGAACTTAAACATTTGGGCTAGCAAGAGCCTTAAATAAATGCAGTTACATTCATAATTCACTTTTATCATTTTATATCATCAAATCCATTAGGATAAATTGAAAAAAAAATATTTCCCAAGTGTATGCTGCCTGCATAAAGAGTTACTGTTAAATATGTAATTCTTTCAGGAACTATTTCTTCAACATCTTCACGATGCAACCTTTTCTCCCTCACTATACACTCGGGTAAAATCCATCTTCCACAAAATTCAATTATCTTGGTTTCAGATAAGCTCCACATTTCTTAAACCTTTGGAACTTCTGAAAAGTCTTCTTGCCTTATCCCTTCACCCACACTCATTTACTACAGCACATCCATCCCATACTCCTGCTCCTCTCGCCACATCAAGCATGAAAAGCTTCTTTCTAACGCCCTTCAGGGCTCAGCTTTGCTGTTTCTGCAACATTTGTCCCCCTCAATTACATCAACCTTTGGCAAACCATCCAACAAGAAACTATTTTCTTTCATGTGATCTTTCTATACAAAGGCGTCTTAAAAAAAAAAAAGAAGAAAAAAGCAGTGATAATTTCTCCTTCAAAGCACCACAAGTCAGGAGTGACCTGTGGCACTTGAGAGTGAGAGTGCTGATCCACTGCAACTATTTCTCCTTAGTTACTCAGTGTGGTTTTCTGTAGGTTCCCATTTGCACCTATCCTCTCGTTTTGCACTCGGAGTTGTAAACACTTTGGATGAAAGATGTTTTGCTTTACCTTGGTGTAGCAGCATTGCTTGTCAGGCCAGTATTCAAACACCGTATTATCTAGAAGAGGGTCAGCAAACTAGCTACCGAGCTGTCATTTTGATAGTGTTTTCACATCTATGTGAAATAAAGTGAAAGCACTGCATCTTTTTATTCTAAACAAATTCTAGACTAAAAGATCTAAACTTGGCACAGAGTCAGCTGTTCATACGGATGGAGTAAAAAAAATAAATAAATTAGGAATTTGCTTCAGGAGAACGTTCATCAATTTCTTCTGGTTTTTATTTTATTTTCATTTAAGCCACACTGCTTCCAGGAAGGGAGACTATCCATGAGTCTCTGCAGCAAGAGCCAGCTCAAGATTGACCTAGCACAGGTAAGCATTACAAGTGCAAGGAAGTAGCAGTTGCAGCACTTTGCCTCTTGTAAATCCAGTACAAAAAGTTAATTATCTCTGATCAAAAGCCACCAAATCTAAATATGATAAGATTGCTGAGCACTCTGCTAGCACAGTACCAGCAGAGACTCAGGCTAAGCTTACCATCAGAGGCCATTCTGATCCAGCAGCAAACACCCACAACATCATCTGTGGAGTTGGGGTTGCTCAGGAGCAAGTTTTAAAGAGGCCATCACACAAACATTAAAAAATATTCCCTGGGGATTTTTCTTGAAAAAGCTACAAGTGTCCTTACTATATTTAAATAATGTACTGTAGCCAAAACTAGTTGGGTTTGGCTCCCTGAAGCAAAAGCAAGAGACCATCATTAAAGCCAAAAGTTGTGTAAAACTGTCCAAAGTCTGGATTTTAAGGAAGCTTGGTTACTACAATAAAACAAACAAACACCACAGCAAACAAACAGAAACAAACAAACAAAAAAACCAGCCAAGCAACAAACCACCACACTTCATATTGCACAGAGTTCTTTACAATTTATCCGTAGACATTTGCTGGATCAGTTCAGACTTCCTGAAATGCCATTGACAAGTATTGCCATTTCAGGTTAGTTGTGTACGCTAAAAAGAAGTGAGATTGTTTTAATGGAACAGGATCCACTACACTGAACTCCACAATATAAAAGCATAGTTAAAATCAGTGCAGGTAATTCTTGTTGTAAGTAAACCATTCTACTGCAAAACTAGCTTGGAGAGAGCTATTATCACAATATAAACATCTGGTTCGTGAAAAATAACACCCAGACATGCAGGATGCAAGCTGGCAATGAAAACATTACCAATGTGCAGGGTGTAAAGCTCAAAAAAAAAAAAAATAATCTAATGCCTCTCCCTCACCACCATAAGGAGTGATCAATCCAGAAGAATGCCTGCACCAAATCAGAATACAAACTGTTTCCCTGTACAGCTACAGCAACTTTTTCCTAAGTAAGCAAAATAAACCTTTAGAGCTGTTACACAGAGAAAGGAAAACTTTTATACGGTCTTCATGCAATCAAACCTATCATCTCAAAACCAGCCAGTTATTTCAACCTCTGCGTAACATTTGCAGGGACACAATTATGCTTCTGTGCTCCTGAGCTAAACCAGGATTATTTCATTGCCGGCATCTGCGCCCTAACGGATCTTGGCTCTCGAGTCAATCCACATTTTGGCAGTTACGGGCCTTCCTAATTAGAACCTAAGAGTGGTAAGTCTGCCAACACCAGAGTCATTGTTAAATTTCAGTGTGGCATTTTATAAAGATGTATGTAACTGAAGTTTAAAACCTGACCTGTCTGCTCATAGACTCTTAAGTGACATAGGACAAGACACAGCTGGTACACACTCCTACTGAAACTCTGATCCACTAGTCCGTGTCTGCCACAAGTCATCAGAAATCCCTCCTCGCTTTGTACATTATTTCTAGAATTTACCTATTCCAAATTAGCTTTGCTTGTCCCACCAATGACTCTGGAGATGACGCTGCCTCCAACCTCTACCTTGTGTCTAAACTAACACCTCAGCCTGTCTGCTACGGCTGACAGCCTCACCAAGCGCAGACAGCTCTTCCCTACCAATACCTCACATCCAGTAGATTCCACAGACACGTAGACACGTCTCTCCAGGCAGTAGAGGAAGAGGCACCTCTTGCCATATCCACCATTTCAGGCTGTATTTCAGTTTCTGGACAATAAGCTGTGAAGAACCAGGCTGGTGAGTCCCAAGCACCTAACATGTTACAGGCAGCAGAAGGGTTCTCCCTTCCCCCTTTCCCTCTCATTCTTTAATGTTCTTATTTTACTGCCAGTAAAGTTAGCTTTTACCTGAAGATTTCCAAGGATGAAAAAACTACCTTTTTACACAGCCCACAGATGGGGCAGGGACCTGGAACTCACTTGTTTCCACAAGCAGCTCCACGGGACACCGGGTCAAGACACTGTGCAAGGCCAGTCTTAATCCATTGCACTGAAAGTACAGTAAGAGAAAGCAGAATTTTTGCAATGCTGAGGTGTGTGTATCAAAACATTGTTTTAAATGAAATACTTTTTGAACTGCAAGTCAGCTGATCAACTGTTCATGCCTGGATTTGCACAATGACCCAGAGGTAAACAAATATTTATGGCAAGACGAATCAAAATATTAAGCAGCTCATTATTTGGCCAAAAACCATCAATTTGATGTAGAAGTGTTCTTAAAACGTTTGAGACCTTATAGTTTTACCTTATCTTCAGTGTTCTGTAAAGGACTTGCATTTCACCTGCATTTTCCACCCCTCATAAAACCTCCCTCCAATATAAGTCACCCATGGCTACAACTTCAGCATATTAAAGCTCATTAAGCTTAATAAATCCACACTGATGAAACAGACTCCACTGACAAAAGTTTGATTAGACAAAGATTGCATTTCAATAAATAAATAAATACACACAGAGGCAATCTAGCAAATACAACTAAAATGTAAAGTCGGTATTATCTCCAGAAAGACAACAGGACTCCTGACATTTGGATCCCACTTTTTCCTCATTAGCACTAAAAAAAAAATAATAAAAAAAAAATATTCTGGTAAAAAACCAGCTGCTGCCTGTCAGTTATTTTAGGCACATAAAGCTTTCTGTGGTTACTGAGATCAGGGAAGGCTGATGGAACATATTAGTCCATTCAGGAGGAAACTGAATACTCAGATACACCGTGTCCCTTCTGTGTCCAACTTGTCACATACACCCCTAATCTACAGATTACCAAGGGCACAGCTCAAGTACCTATCACTAGAGTACAAATTAGACTTCCTCAGCCATGGGCAGATGTCAAGTAGAACAAGGCACCCTCATTCAATCTGTCAGCATAAGGAATAGATGTGCACATCTGTGGCTTCCTTTAAGTATTTTATTTCTACAATTTTAAGTTAAATATCATCCAGTATATTGAGGAATTCATATTGTGGGTGTTTCTGAATGTAGGAGTCAGTATTACTAAATGAAAAAGCTTTTATTGTACATTCTCACTGATTAGCAAAACTGCTTTTTAACTTAGGGGTCTAAATTGCAGTATGTATGTGGTTTGAGTATTCCAAAAGTGAAACATTTTTCCACTTTTAACCAGAAATGCTGCACATTCGTAAGCGCACAGCAATAATCATGATAAAAACAACAGTGACAGGTAAATAGTAATTGCCATTATACAGCCCACAAGCTTTACATAAATTACTCACAGAAAGAGAAATTACAGCACAGAGGTTAAAGTCAAAGTTACGATCACGTACAACTGCAAAAGAAACCAGTTCCTGCATCTCCACCTTGCAACAAGGACTAAACCCTGTTCAATTCACAAGCCATCCCATCATATTTTACCCATATTCACCCTTCCAACAATCCCCTAAGACCTGTTGAAACCAGCCAGGTAGTTATTACCTGGTATTGCAGCTACTTCTGCTGACACATAGGAGTCTTAACGCAGGCCAATCCAGAACCTCTGTCCACGATGGGTGTCACTGCCTGTAAGCCTTATCTGCTCTCTTAAGTATCAGAGCATAACCTGACCCAGCCATGTGCTGAAGACCACAAAAATCTGACTGCTATGCAACTAAAAGGTCCTTAACAGCAACCGTCTGTACAAATTAAACGCTAGCCCCGCAAAATAACTGTTGTCCAGTTCTCACAGAGCCTTTTCTGAAAACTACCACCGTAAAATACAGTCAACACCTGTAAATACACTCAAAGAAAAATGTATGTATTATCATGGAAATGTTTTACGGTATGTGGACTGATGCTTGTAACATTTCTACCTAAACTATATCTCTTGCAGAAAAAAAAAAAAAATCAATCTAGTTCCAATTTTATTATGCTGACAATAATGAAAATATCTTCTTAAAAAAATACTGCAGTTGCTTAACTGCAAATTTCTCCAAGCTCCACAGAACACGAAGCTGTCAAGTAAATGTGACTGTACTTGTCTAACACACTGTACATATCAAACTTCTGCAAATCTGTACAGATCAGATGGCCACACAACTTCTATTTCCTTCATTCACCTTTATACCTTCTAGAAAGCTACAGTAAGAGCTTAAAGGATTTGTTTTTTTAAGGGTAAATATTTTTAGTAATGAAAAAGTTCCTTTATCCTAAGGAAGCAGCCTAGAAAGTTGAAATAAAAGATTCTAAGCCAAACCAAGTCTTCGGTCCTATTCCTTCACGTTGTGACTGACAGGAGAAATCTCTGTTGTTGAGTTTGGAGAATTTAACCAGGGACACTTTTAAGAGCAATGTCACCCATGAAGGAAGCAGCAGATCCCTGAGCAAGTCCTGCCTGAGTTGCTGGGTCAGAGGTGGGACTGTCAAAAGAGGAGCTGCAGAAGGAAGCACTGCCCATGAGATCTAATCCAGGCAGTCTGCCTGAGTCCTGAGCAGAACCTCAAAACAATGAGAACAACACGTGCGTGACCAAGGAATCAAAGAATCCACTACTCCAGTTACTCACAAATGGTATCACAGAACACAGTATTTTCATTAAAAATATTAATTCTCCTTCTTTTGAAATTTATTCTTATTAACATTCGACATTATCACTGCTACTCAGCTAACTACGGCAAAGTCTTCGTGGCCACAAGACAGTGATCTCAAGGTTACAGAGTAAATCAAATCAACACTGTCTCCTGACTAAGTCAGCTGGATCAGCACAAGGATTTCCCCTGCTGCTACGTAAAGCATCCAGCACCCAGCCAGGACACTGTTATACAAGAAATCCTTCCACAGCCTTCCTGAACTAGCAAGCAGAGCCTAGAAGAAGCTAAGGGGAAGATGTCTACAAGACAATGTTATCTTAAAGCAGATTTTCTTAACTGAAAGTACGACAGACTCCCAGCCACTATTTGCAAATGCCAAATCTTATCCCAGAATAAGGAAATTAAGCATCGATGACATTTTTTTTGGAAGTAGTTACTAAACTACAAACGACAAAACCGTATCTATGAAAATATACAAAGGGCTCCAGGATGATGGGAGCCTAAAACCCACTTAAAATCCTTTTCCTTAGATTTAAGTAACAAAATAGGCAAATCCCATGCAAGAACCCAAACTGGTTCCTAGCCAGGACTTTAAACACTTATTAGTCTATTATCATTAAAGGATGTTTTCAATTAAAAAAAAAAAAAAAATTCATCGTGTAGCATAAATACTATAAATGCAAAAAAAAAAAATTAGAAATTGAGATGCCTGAGGTAACAGCAATTCTTCTAACTTGAGCTCGAGTGCAGTGCCAAGAAAAGCACTGAAGTTGTCCACAAAGGCACCACTGTCTTAGATAATTATCATTAGAACAAAGCAGCAGTTCCAGAGCACCAAAGCCTATGGTTTAAAAGAAAGCACTCAAGACCATATTAATTCATATTATACTTAAAATAAATTAAAAAAAAAAAAAAATGAGCTCAAAGGCTATCATGGCTTTAATTTCCAACTGTTACTGGAAATTTGGCAAAAAAAAAAGAGAAACACTGGGACTAATTGCCCTAAAGGAAGAGCTGGCTGATGAGTCTACAGTGCTGGAAACACAGCCTATTTATGAAGTCCATCTGACAACTGCATCCCCTAATTGTGATCATAAAAAAATGACATTGTTTCCACAAAAGTAAATACTGTAAGTATTTATTGAGGTCCAGTTATATTCTGTCAGACAGATCCTTCCTTTCCTGGAATATTTTGTGAGCATAGTTGAGCTGCATGTTCAAGAATATGTTCCAGCAGCCAGGAACTGAAAACTTAAGAAAACTTCTATTGACTGCTGCTATTCCCATCTTCTTTATGGCAAATATATCAAAATCAGATAAGCACAATAAAATGTCACATAGAATAGGTAGCACCTGCAAGCTTGACAGATGAGCTTCTGTAAGCACCGAGTTAACCCTACTAAAGGTTACCCAGTGTCAGGGATTTTTATTGAGGACTAGAACATACTGAGCAGTCACCAGCAAAAGCCTTTGGTAGACTGACCACTACAGAAAAGTCAGGCATCGTGGATTATTCATTTATAAAACCATACATATTCCATTGCTCTGTCTTCTAGATCTTTATTTCAACCATCAGCTTTGTCTAGGGTTTCCATGAAGGGCTCTCTATTCGCAGCTTTCCAGAACCCAATGAAACCGTCAGGCAAATGTCACAGTTAGGAAAAAAACCCCCACGAAACTCCCACATCGGCATTTTGAGCTTTTTAGAAAACATGTCAGTTACTCACAAAGCGTCTCTCCACATCATCTCTGAGAAGCAGAAGTATCTCCTCTGTTCTTCATGCACCTGTAGGCAAACAGAAAAGAATTAAAGCAGAGTCACCGCAGATACCGTGAAATAACATCTGCCTCCCGAGTCCCATGGATCTTCCCAAAACAAACTAAGATTCATTCTAAACCTTTGCACACAAGATGACTTTTTTGCCACTTCACTCACTTTCTCCAGTAAAATAACAGAGAAAAAGGAGCACAAAAGAAATCAAACGGCTTCTTGTTTGCATGTGTTACACTGCTCCTCGCTGCGGAAACAAGGATGAATTATGAAAACTAATCAAGTGAACAGAGAGAGCACATGCCCTAGATTTTTCAAATAATCTCTTGGTTTAACCCAGTTGTTCCTGAGCCTGCCTATCCCATGAAGAATTTACTAAAATGGAAGCTGTGACTCATGAAAGCTATCTTTTATTTTAAGAGGGAGAGAACCAGCTCGAATTATTTACGTGCAAGAAGCATTCACATTCGCTGTTGCAGAAGAGGCCAAAAATTTTAATGAGCTCCATTTCTAAGATCTAACGTAGTTGATAAAAAACTCCTTCCTCAATTTTTTGTCATGTCTAAAGAGTACGATATTTTACAGCCATTAATCAAAATGAAAGACTACAGGCTAGATTCGTTTGTGAATTTGTACTTCCACTTGAAGAGATGGTGAAAATGTTGTGACATTTCAATTTGCTGACGTCATTTAGCAGCAAGCATTGCAAAAGAGAAACTATGCAGCACCCCTGAAAAAGCCACACTTCTGATTCTTGGTCTTTTAAATCTCTGTTTTACATTGATAAACATAAGTGAAGGATAAAAAAAATCTGTAGCTGCACGAATTAGATGAGCAACTTCATATTAATTTACAGCCCAAGGTAGAAATTCCTTTTTCTTAGTATTTTTAACATTAAAAAAATTGGTATTTTTAGGTATGGTCACAAAACTGTAAATCTACATAAAAGATTTGAAATAACAGGTCAGTTTATGTAACAGAAAACAGACACTTCTGCAAATCATCCCCTCCCCTCCAACTGCTCTGTATCATTACAAATTAAATTCTGACTTCAGAGAGTAGGTCACAAGCAAGGCTAATTTAGAAGCCCTTCTAAATTTATCGTGTTATGGCAGATTTAGACATTTAGTGGAAGGAAGTCACACACAGTATTTGGAAGCATGAATTAGAAATTCGGTGTGTGCTTTACAATATTTTAAATGTGTAATAATGGAGACAGCATCAAAGTGAATTGCTTAACAGCATCTAACTTGCCTGCTCTGTCCCACTGATGCTAAAGCAGCTGGCAGAATAAAGTAGTTCTTAAATTCTGGTGTTGCTGCACATTCAGACATCCTCTTCTGCACATAAACTTCAGTTTTTCCTTTATTAAATAAAACTGCTGAGTAAATAAGGTATGTTTTACCCGTAAAACTCGATCATAAAACTAACATGTTGAAAAATACCACGTACAAATGAACTGCTTCCCTACCATCGTATTCAGAAATCGTTATTTGCCAAGTCGTCCGCGATGTGCAGTGTGGTTCATGGAATTAGGATGGCTACTGCAGGCTCCCTCTGTTTTCCCATCCTGTGGACACAACCTCCCATTGCACAAGCTTCTCTGATGAGGCGAATACGCTACACAACAGTACGAAGAGATGAAAAGACAAGCGGCCCTCACCTTCACAAACTCCAAGATCAGGGTTAAACTAATTCTAAGACACAAATGAAGTGGGCCTCCTCTTGGGCAAGCGTATGCTACAGAGGACAATGCCCATACTCCTGTGTGTCCATGTGTGTCCAAAGCCAGCATCTTCCACGTCACTCCTATATTCAAGGCAACATGGGCTTCTGCCTCCACAGTTAGGACAGGCAGAAGGATTTTAATTATTATCTCTCAAGAGCCCTGAAAGGACAGACTCCTAACCTACATGGATTGCTTCTGTTTCTCAGGAGCTCCATTCTGAGGGGCGTACGCCATCAGAGGCCTACACTAGAGGCATCAACTAAATGCTGTCCTGGAAGAGTTCATGAGAAGGTTATGTTCACAACCTGAAGTGAAATCCTGTGAAGCTTCCTAGTAAAATAACGCCCTCTTCAGCAGACTGAAATCTTCCAGACTTCAGGAGTGACGTCGGGACAGCTAGCAGGCATCATCTAGCAAAAAAGCTCAAGAACACTGAAGTTCACTTTCCCATTTTCTGCTGTTAACTCTCTAAGTACCCCTCTCCTGTATCACACTGATATATCTCCCAATTATATGAGAGAGACCTGTTTCACTGAGAAATTAAATCCATGGTATTTCCTTAAGCTACCATTGAAGTACCCAAGTGACAAGCCACCTTGAAATCACTTTCCACTAAACTCTGAGCCTTCCCACCTCCTGTCACTTTCATCAGCCACATCCTTTACCTGCAGGCTCCATCTAAACCACATCCTTGGAAAAAAAAAAAAATCTACATATGCAAATAAAAGCCTGGGAAAAATGCTTCTGGATCAAGTTAGTCAGCATGATTTCAACACCGGTCATCGTCAGCAAGCTTAGTAATTTTGGAGTGCTGTTAAGAGGTGAACTTGGAAGCTAAGGCAACACCAGCTCACAGATCAACTTAAACACATTAGTTTTCTTTTGTTTCCTAACAGCTATTTTGAGCATACCTTAAAAAGAGACAATCACTGAACTGATAATCGAGGAAAGACAACTCTGCTCCTGTGAGAAGGCTGTGCAGAGCACAACCTGCCACACACCACTCACTGCCTTATCATAAGCCAAACAAATGATGTGAGATAAGATGTGTTTCACAGGTTGGCAATTTTCCTTATTATTTAGTAGCATGTGGACATTTTCTAATACTATAGGATTAACGACCAAGATGAGATTTGGATTTCTAATGCTACTTGTCCTAGAAGTGGACATTAAGAACCTCCCAAACACGAGGACCTCCAACACCTGGCCAAAAATCCAGTTCCTTTGGCTCCGATAACCACGTCAAAAGAAGAGTCACACAACTCTTAAATAACTGATTGGCAGGGAACAAAAACCCCAGGATCATTCTACATGTCCAATCTCATACCAAGAGTCATTCTCATCCTTAAAATTCCTCTTAACTACACCGTACACGCGTGATTACGCTCTCACAGTACGTACATTTGCTGTCAACTCCACAAGAAATCACAAGGTTTTGTCAAAGCAAACCTGTGAACTGCAAAGTTCCCTGCCTGACCCTGCAAACAGTGGAGTTTGCTAAGTAGCACAGTTTAAAATGAATGAATGTTTTACCTCTGGCACAGCTTAAATGTTTAGCTCAGCGTATCCATGATCAGAAAAAGTAAACTGAAGCTTTAGCTGCATTCTGGTAAAATTTCAAAACCTTTTAATAATATCTAAATATACACACTTCCCTTTTTCAGCTAAGCTGAACTTCTCCAACAGCTGAAAGCAGTCTTAACAGTGTCTCCTTGTGTTCTGTGTGTTATTCTGTAAAAAAGCTCAACAGCTTCCTGTGTCTTTACCAACTGTTCTAACAAATGACGCAAGGCTACATGATTTGACCCACGCCAATTCAACAATGACAGTATTCTCATCAAAGAAGAGTTCTGAGAATTTCAAGATATTAACAGGGCCTAACATTTCAAGTATGTCAACCAGTTTTTGAAAGCCCTGGGTTAAACACTGCTCCCATGGAAGAATTAAAAATGATATGGTCAGAGAGGTCAACGAAAGAAAATGAAGTGTTTTTCATTTGAACATTTGCACGTGAAGCACTTAAACTGCTGTGAAAAGTTTAGATACAAGAGTTTCCAAGAGCTGTTCTTTTCCAGTTGACTATATCCAAATTGTGATAGTTTACAAAAAGCCTTCTAACTTCTGTCCCAGTGAAGGCTGGCAAATAGCACCAATAGCATCTGCTGAATATTTACACTTTACAAGCATGCTACTCACCCACACAGTCTCTCCTAAGTTATCTGGTTTGTACTTGGAATATTCATCAGAATCATTTTCAATGCAGCAATTTAAGGATGCCTACTGCAATATATAAAGAACACAGAGCACGTACACACACGTTTATTTATGTACCCTTCAAACCAGAAAGTTTCAGCCTACCAACAACATAAAAATCTGACTATTTTGCTCAACACTCAAGAATATCTTTACAGGTGCCTACTTTCTTGGATGTGTAAATTGATCAAGAGCTCTTATATGCTAAGTTTCATGTAAGGAAAACACTACAAAGAAGCCAGCAATGAAAGGTCAGACCGAAGCCCTGTTTAGCCAAGCTACCTGTCTAACACCAGCCAATTCAGTAGGGACACCAGTACCGTGACACTGCACTCAGACAGCTTCCCTCAGCATTTTAGGGCCTTCCCACAGACAGCATCCAGAAGTCTTTCCCACTCTGCAATTCACTTTTTCCTTCTACCGATTTGTCTAATCACGTTTCAAACTAATTGGTGCTCAAGATAACCTGTGACAATGGAGCCTCGATATAATTATACCCTAGAGAACTATGATACACTAGATATGTGGAGTCTCACAAAATAATTACACATTACAGGAAAGCATTCTTCAACTACCACCTCAATAATTTCATAAAGCATCACCCACAGTAGCTTTCCCACCTCCGGTGACATACTGGCTGCAGAGACTTCTCCAGAAATGGTTCCCAAAAAGCAGTCCCCTGTGGAACCACCCCTCTGACTTATTGTACTGCATGAAAAGCTGGGAGCAGATCTACACTGAACTGTACAATGTGTTGCCCAGTTATATAAAATGAATAGGAACAGTTTCACTGGGGGTTAGCCATTAAAAAAAAAAAAATAATAATATTATTTGCATACACAAAGCGTTTCAACTTTCTTACTGTTCATGGCAGGATCCCAGGGCTATGTTTCGCCATTCCCAAGTAGTCCAGGTTAATTTTGACATCTAGAACGAGATTCAGGAGAAGAAAAAAAAACAAAACAATGGTCACACACNCTAGAACGAGATTCAGGAGAAGAAAAAAAAGGTTAATTTTGACATCTAGAACAAGATTCAGGAGAAGAAAAAAAAAAAACAACAATGGTCACACATTTTTGCACATTATTATTCACTGTAAATATTATTTTAAACAACAGCAGCGTACAGCATCTCCAACAGTTAACTATTGGCTTCTGCAGCTCTTTGAGCTCTATCTCCACTGTGAGTGGAAAATCGGATTGCCCCACTTCTTGCCTGAAGGGAAAGTTCACATCACTCAATAGAAATCTGTGGCATCCTGCTCTTTACCATGTATACAGAGTAATTTATATACAATTCTGCAAGACCACAGTTCCAAATAAAAATCAATTTCAACGCCGGAGCTAATTTTAGCTTTTAAACTAGTCAGTCTCTCTGTGTATCTGAGAAGTAAAGCCACCGTTTAACAGAAATCACTAAATGGGTACAAGTCACAGGAGGTACAGAAGCAACACCTTGCACCATGGTACTAAAGTCAGACTCGCTTTTCATAAATTGACCCCACAGTTGCTGTCACCGTAGGAAAAGTATCTGGCTGGGCTTTCAAAAAGAGCGATGGAGCTGAAATAGCACAATGTTCCAGCAAAAGGTTTCACAGCCGTTTGGAAGTCATCCTCCTGGTCAGTAGGAACAACTGGAGGGGAGGAGTTGGGAGGAGACGCTTTTCTTGGTAATGCTGAAAAGACAGCAAGGCCAATCGGAAAGGCAACATGCAGCCAGTTACCCCAAAATACATCGCGCAGTGTTCTCATTCGCAATGGCAGTCATTTCTTTTACTTATTCTAACAGAAGGCAGACCGAGGAAACGCTGGCGACAATGCTGCCAGCTTCCTCTTCCTCTGTGTTTCCTCTCAGCAAAGAAAAAAACGGAAACCTTACACTTGGCAACTGGTACTGTCACATTCAGTTAGCACTACGGAGTGAGGGGCACTTCACCTCAATGAACAAGCAACATTTCTTCAATCACAAGCCCTTGCTGACCTGAAGTTATTCATCCAGTTAAAATGAAACAATACTAACAATAAAATCACATAGGAAACCACAAGTTAACCAATAGTAACAGATAAGAAATTAAATACTCCAGGACATTCAAACTTCTCAACCAAAACAAAGGAGTTACCTGAAGATCAGAGAGGTTAAAATAAGACTAAAGTGGTCTTATTTCATGAAGCGTGCGTTCTTTTCATACTCCTATTTAAAAGATGTCAAGTTATTTTGCTTTGTATAGGTGCAGACCTATGTATGCCAGCCAGCAGCAGGACACACGTTCCAGAATTAAAAGAATATTCATGCGTCGGGGATGACCCGGACAAGTCACCAGGAAGCCTCTTCGGTCATTTTGGTGAAGCAAGCCAGAAAGACAAGAAGTTAGAAAGCAGCTCCTGGTTTCAGAAAACTCTCTAAAACTGTGTGGAAGATCCAGGGTTCCCACCATCCCCTGTGGGAGCATTTTGCGTAACCTCTGTCTCTGCAAAGCCGTGTCAGGCTACTCCAGGGACACAGACACAAGCCTTACAGTGGAGGGCCTTATGAAAGGCTCTCATTAATGAAAATCTCAAACAACGTCAGACTTGTTAGACACATCTGGGATGGCACCGAAACAATCAAGTCACTACAAAGATAGCATTTGTCCCTCCAACTCACTCATTTTTTCCTCCTCCCGTTTATTTTTCCATCGTTTATTCTTGATTCCATGTTCAGGATTGTAAAATGTTGCCGTGGAACCTCTTGTCTTGCACATTCCCATTTTCTGGCCCAACTCCCCCCTACCATTAATTTTACTCATGAATAAGCAAAGTGAACTAGTAATGGGAGCTGGTTATGACCATATTGCAGATTTCTCTGTACGGACGTGGGGAAGACGGGAGACTTGCACAGCAAGCCCACCCCACCCCACCCACCAGCCTGGCACTACAGTCATCCCCTGAATCTCCATAAACCACGTCTACATTTGACCATTCGTTTCACTCCACAGCGGTAGATCACTACAGCCTAACCAAAAAATACTTTCATTCCCAATCAGGGTGAGGAACTGGGATTCCCTTACTTGTAATCACAGGGGAGAAGCCCCATTTCTGCCTATCAAGCAGCCTTTTAGCTCGTGAACCTCTGCCCTGGGTTTGGATCTCCTCCTCTAGATACAGCTGTGCTGGGGAACAGCTCAGCATCCTCAGCTGTTCTCTGCCAGAAGGCTACCAGCTGAGCCGCTCTTAAGTACTTTCTAACCTATTTACTCAGGATCAACTGATAAAGAGAGTGATTATTCAGGCTGTTTAAACCACTCCAGCTTATTTTGGTTGGCATTCCACAGAAGAGCTCACATAATTGTCTCAGCTGCTAGAAGTAAGGCTTACAACCCCCTCACTGAAACACTTACTCCTCCTACAAACCAGGAATGATGGCCAACAACAGAACCAGACAAGAAACCCCTGCCAGCATCCCAAAAGAAACTAGGCCTCTTGGCACACTAGTCATTACCCAATGAATGAATTTTAAGAGGAATTTTAATTTGCCCAGCCCTTTCCAGGATAAGTAATTTCTCCCTGAGAAGATATAACTCAGAGCTCCACGAGCTGGGACAGCCACATGAGTACCTGTAGTAACACTGCAGACAAGCCTTTGCCCTCGAAGAAAGGTAAGAAATGCTGGTAAATTCTATCAAGTCACCTTAGGGTACAAGTTTTGAAAGAGAAAAATGAGAGAAAAAAATGCTACCACCTCAGCTAAAGTCAGACTACGTGCTTACAAAGATGTTGCCTACGATGTTAACCGTTCTGATATTCTGTTGTACTCACCCCACCCACCACCACACACAAACCCCACAAAAATAACAGGTGAAAGAAAGACTACTGCAGCATAGCAAGTTTTGGGAACAGAAACTGCCTTTTATTGGTCTATGCATTGAAGCACTATCATATCAAGGTCTTGGACCATCCCCGTGGCTTTCAAAAGTAGTGCCATCAGTTTTACAGCAGAAAAAAATTAAGAGGATAGACTAGATCCAATAGTATTAACATAATTTAGAAAAACTCATGAAAAGTTACACACTATAGTTTCTTATTAGTGGTTAAAATTTTCTTTAAGTGTGAAATCCTAAATTAAAGATCAAACAAAAATAGCAAGCTTTCTAAAAGTCCACGTCATCAGGTATGTAGATCAGCAAGACTTTTATTAATAAAGAAAAAACAAAAAGGAAGTAAAATTAAGAAACTTTGATGGGGTGGGGAAGCAACCACTGAGTCTCTATCTTCTTGCTAAAAGGAGATGCTCAGGGTGTCAGATTGTGGTCCATCTGCACACTCCTCCATGTACTCAACCTTACATTAAGATAAGTTATTAAACCATTTCTGAAAAAGACAGGCCTACTCGCAAAGTGACAGGCCGCGCTCCATCGTGCCAAGCAATACCACCACCATCACTAAGCTAACTGCTTGAGTTCATGACACTTCCACCAACTCCAAGCTAGCCAACAGAGCGGCCTCCAGGATCTGAAAGGGCCTCCAAGAAAGCTGAGGAGGGGCTGTTTGCAAGGGCTTGTAGTGATAGGACAAGGGGGAATGGTTTCAAGGTGGCAGAGGGTAGGTTTAGACTGGGTGTCAGTCAGGAAGAAATTCTTCACCATGAGGGTGGGGAGACACTGGAACAGGTTGCCCAGGGAGGTGGTGGATGCCCCCTCCTTGGAAGTGTTCAAGGCCAGGTTGGATGGGGCCTTGAGCAACCTGGTCTGGTGAACGGTGTCCCTGCCCATGGCAGGGGGGTTGGAAGGAGATGATCTTGAAGGTCCCTTAATCATTCTATGAATAACACGATCTCATTACTGCTCTCCTTTAAATAGCGAAAACTCCACATTTGGATAGTACGGACAAAATTTTCAGACTTGGAGGAAAAATATAAGGTCTCAAGTCTCACCTGGATTACAGAACACCCTTCTACCATTAAGATGTCAGTGGTTTATACCGCCCAAGTCTAAGAAGAATTGGGACAGTGAATACTTACACATTTAACCGTTACTTCTTCCTGACAAATGTGAGCAGCTATAAGAGACTGGTGTGATTTGCACAGCAATGTAAGGCAGCACGAGCAATCTAGTAAATTCTGATTCAATATTGCTGAATTATCTAGATTTATCCTTGGATTCTTTTGTAGCTGAATTGTTTAATTCACGATTTCCAGTGTGAAGGTGTAAGTCTGCAAAATCTTTAGTTTATGGAAAATATTTCTCACAGGACATATACCCTGTGAGACAGCAGCAAGCACTTCAGGTGCATAATAAGCAGAACAGAAACAAAAAAAAGTCCAGTTTAAATTTCTAGGTATAAAAACATCACTGCTAAACTACAATTTCAACATTAAAGAGAACAAAACTGGTTATATTGTGTTCCTGTTAAAAGTTTCCAATATAAACAGGCAATAAAATACAGTAGTTAATAAGTGACAGCAATACAACCACATATATATTTGGTCACTTCTAGTTGCTACTACTTAGGTACTTACTAGCAGTGAGCAGAAAGAAGATCAGAGTGGGCACACAGGACATGGGAAAAGTATTAGTACAAGCCTTTTATAACTCTGGGCCCCTGTAGTGCACTATCAGCTTCTAAACAAAAATAAAAATTATATATATACAGAATATACATTAATGTCCGTAGGATTCTAGTGTCACTCCTGACTTTAAGTAAGGGATGTGATACTCACTTCCTCTATTCTATTCAAAGCCTGTGGGCAGCCATAAAGTTGCCCAGACCCATGCCTGTTTCCTAACACCAAAGAGAGTCAGGCACTGAGAAGCTGAGAAGTTGATAAGACAGAAGAGCCACTCATTTCCCCCTCTCGGCGTCCTTCCTTCAGGAGCCAGACAACATCTGTGAGAAGGATGCAGGTCAGTGCTTTGATTCCTCCAGAACCAAGACAAAAGCTTTCCCCCACCTTATCGTAGTGCAGAATTCACGTTTTCACGTAAGATTTTACTGAAAGCAGGAATTTATGGGGATCATTCAGATCCTACAGAGGTGGAAAGCTGGCTGGAGAACAGCAATCCCAGGAAGATCTTTTTTAAGGCACTTGGACACACGAGTAGTTTGAAGCAGGGAGCACTGCTCCAGTCCTGCAGTGCTGAGTTTGATGCTCCATCCCCAGCATCTGCTGGAAGAAGTAGTCCTGCTTTCCCTCCGCTCACCTCCGGCCACATCATTCCTGCCTCTGCTTGTGAGAGCAATAGCAAGGTATAGCCACAGGGCGAGTTAGGAAACTGATAAAAACACTAGTGAGTGGTTTAGTTTCCCATGAGATAAGCAGTAGGAAAGAAATCACCCTGCAATCACAGAAGCATTAGCTCTGCCAAGGGAGCAGCAGCAGGAAAAGGGAGTACAAGGCAGGACCACCCAGAGATGCATCAGATGAGGTTCCTCCAGCACCAAACTCCTTCCAAAGCCGCTAGCATCAGATTTTGTCCTCCGACTGAGAATCTTCTGGTTAATTTTCAATCCATAGCAGGTTTATGAAAAACTCCAAAATGTACAGGAAATGTTTCGCATTTCTTTCTTACAGAATACGGAGAAAAATCTAGTACGACAACATCTAACAGAAATAGTTTCGACTTCAGAGAGCAGGGGTTTGTGACAGCACAGTAAAAACCTGCTGGATATCTCAGATCATCATCTTAACATCCTGCTGGATATTTCACATCAGCATTATCAGATAAGGTCAGTTATTCAAAAGATTCAGAGTTTCTGCAATGAGAAATGAAACGTACGTGGAGCACATTCAACTTGAAACTAGAACAGAGAGAGCACTCACATGGAACGGTCAGGAAAAAAGGACTGGGTTGAAATTCCCCTGTTTATCCTTGCTTTTTTTGAACCTACAGGATTCTCTCTAATACTTAATCATTATCAGTGGTACTCCTCAAAAATTGGGCTTATTTTTTTTTTCCATGACACGGAGCCCCACCTTGCCCAGAACAACACTTTGCACTTGAGCAGGTGGAGGTTTATTCAAGCTCATTTACAAGGTACCACGTTTTTCATTTGTCACCTTGCTAGACCCTGGGCTGCAGTTTCTGAATGTCAGACTCAGAAATTGACCCTCTTGGTTTATTTTTCTCACCAAGAACAAAGGAACTAAGCTCTTCCCTCACTTCCCTGCAAAGATAGACATTTCTGTTCGTAAGGGTTTGAGATGCAGAGCACTGCAATATCTGTTTAAACGCTTATTTTGAAGTCCTCAGAGCTAGAACAGGTACTCAAATCATCCCATCCTTGGGTTTAACCATGAGGCCTGTGCAACATAATCCCCCCATGCTTTGTGCTGACTGGTTTTCTTCTAGCAAGAGGGAAGAGCTTAGACAGGATCTCTATCCTAAAGTAGCTTATTATACCTCCCACCTTCAGGGAAACACAGAGACTTCCAAGAGGCAGGACAAACGAGCGCGTACCCCAGCAGGCAGAAGGAGCCAAAGGAAGGTGTCTCACATCACGAGCAAAAAGTCCTTTTGCTTTGCCCACTGACAGCCTGTTTCACTTCTGGACAAACCACACCTGCACAAAAAAAACCACCAAACCATCAGCACTTTTGCCCTGTCAATAGCCTTCTGCATGCACCACTGCCTGAGCACCCCTCCAGAGCAGGGCCCTTTGGCCAGGAACAGCACAACACAGAACTTCACAGTTCAAGCAGGCATGGGACACCTGGTAAGACTGCTGCTTGGTTGGTTGGGGTTTTTAACAGAGAAATGGAAAAAACTTTTAAGTTTTCCCCCAAAATTTAAGCAACTATGAGTCAGGGCAAAAGCTCTGAGAACTTCTTTGAAAGCAAAGTTTCCATTCACAATCTATTTTCATTTCCACTTTCACTTCTACATAAGCTTTCTCGTATTTTAAACATTTCATATTAAAAGAAAAAGCTTTGAAAACAGAGAACGTGTTGGGATTGACAAACAAATCTCAGCTCTATAGAACACACCACCAAGCAGCTGCATCAATCACAAAGAAGTTAAAACAAAAGCCCCAAGAAATCATATGACCATTGTCATCAGTATTTACAACAAAGCACTGTTTCCACAAAAGGAAAGAAAATTATATATTTCCCACAGCAAGTTTAAAGTGAAAACACAGACACCATAAATCAGTAGCTGATGCATTCTTCAAAAAAATTAATACACCTGATTCTCTTAAAAACAGCTTCTCAAAATAGGCATGGAAGACACCAAATTCACTACAGGACACTGAAAATGGGAAATCTTGAGATTTATCACAGAACCAAATCGATCATCACAGAACCAAGTCACAGAATGTTAGGGGTTGGAAGGGACCTCTCGAGATCATCAAGTCCAACCCCCCTGCCAGAGCAGGATCAAAGAATCTAGGGCAGGTCACCCAGGAACCCATCCAGACAGGTCTTGAAAGCCTCCAGAGAAGGAGGCTCCACAACCTCTCTGGGCAGCCTGTTCCAGTGCAATAAAAAAANNCTCTGGAGACCGTATACAAAGAAAAAAAAAAAAAAAAAAAAAAAAAAAAAAAATCAAAGTTTAACAGCACTATTGTGGAGCAACAGAAAGATACTGGAAATACTACTTCATCTTTCACTAAGTTGTTATATTAAAAAAAAATACACAAGGATGAGGACACAGACTTCATCTGTTGCTCTGTTAGTCTTGAGACACACAAGCCAATTAAAGGAGTCAGATTTAAATTTTTCTGCCAGCTTGCAAGCTCCTCTTGGGTTCAAACAGATCCCTTCCTACCTCATAATCTAAAAGAGATCTCCAAAAAATC
Source organism: Baryphthengus martii (assembly GCA_013396935.1). NCBI lineage: Eukaryota > Metazoa > Chordata > Aves > Coraciiformes > Momotidae > Baryphthengus > Baryphthengus martii. The sequence continues at coordinate 3,116 of VWZK01019086.1, read as the reverse complement.
CTCCAATGAAACATTCCTATCACCAACACCGTCACACACCGCAGTTCTCTGTCTCTCCCATCTCAAGGCACTGACACCTTAGCTCCCTTGCTAGATCCTTCTGAGAGAGGACACGGGCTATCTGCACCACACAGCACAGATCTGCTTTCACCCTGAAACACTTGCTGTGCAAAAACTCTTAGCAACGAAGTTTTATCAAAATAATTCACATAAAACTGGCAAATTTTTCAATTACTCTAAATGACTACTGAAAGCACGCCTTTTCTTCCAGAGACTCTCTAATCTTGCTTAATTACTTATTAGTTTTCCAAAGACACTTGGCTTAAGGACAGTAAAGATAGTAAGAAAAGTTTCTTCCACGCTAGCACTTGTCCTTTACCCGTAAAGCTCCAATCTCTTGATTTTAAGAACCTGGTTGCATCACAGATAGCTAATAGCATTCTGACAATTCCTACAGCTGTGGGAACTAAAATGCTCAAAGCAGAGAACTTTGAAAAGCGCAGAGCGTATGTTGCCCCATCTATTTAAGCTTTGACCTCCCACTCACACTGACACCCATACGCACCGGGACAGATCTGTGATAAAGGCATCCATCCCTGGGAACCTAGCCTGAGGCCAGCAAAGTCAACTTTCATAAGCTATGAAGCATTATTAGAGAAGTTCCGTGCTATTTATACAGAGAAACAGCCAAACACCGAATACTCCCTCTCTGAGGCTGCTAACTCTTCAAACAAATACTTCAGAATTTGTTTGTGCCGTAGTACGGCTTCTCAGAAAGTCTGGGCAGCACAGATATATCAACTAAGAGAGCAAAGAAAGAAAAAAAACACCAACATGCCGTGTACTAAGCATCACAGCTCCTTCAACAATATAGCAAACACGAAAAAGCAAAGCATTTTTGACAGCTTTGCTTGTGGTGTCTGTGGAGGTGATAGAGCAGCGCTAGTAAAAACACTCCTGGCAGAAGACACTGAAAATTCATTTGGAGTCTTCACCAACACGTTTCTTTGTTGTGTGAGCTAATTATCTCTTTCTAATACAGCTGGACCACACTAAGAACACACAGCCCTTGAGCTAACATCACTGAAACTTTTAATTCCGACAGCAGAGGTTATGCCCTTAGATCCAGGCACCCACTGGCAGAGAAAGGGATACAAGTATCATAGGACACTGAGATACACTCCACACGAGATGCTTTGTTGATTTTTTTAATATTTTTTTTAATGGAATTCCAACATTTTCCTTAGCTTGTTGCAAAACAAACAAACGAACGAAACCCACGCGCGTTTAAAGTTATTAGAATTCAGGGAGGGGAAGGGAAGTGTTCCCTTTGTATGCTCAATCCCCCTGTGCTCCCAGCTACCTCAAGAGCCCTTTCTGTAGCAGCTACATTTCACTTCTCCTCTGAGCCCCCTCAGTTTAAGGAAGGATTCATCATCCATCTCACACCTTGCCTCGGCAGTGAGACCAGCTGAAGGTACTCCCTTCTCTGCTTTCACCCCACTCAGCCCTGTTTTGAGTGAGCCAAATCCTCACAGGCTGGCTGAGACGATCCCGGCGCTCGCCACCTCCCCCCCAGATACGCTCCGTTAGCACTTGGGGGACCACAGTGCAAACTTGGATCGGGGAGTCTCGTGACCCTTCTGTCGTGGTTGGGTGAGTTTGCTGATCTGCTCCGTGCCAGGCATCGCCAGAAGCCGCGCCAGCGATACAAGTCGCAGAAGTCTCCAACAAGTCACTAGCACTTCTACAGGTTAGGTACAGTTGAACCACAGCCTCAGATGACTTGATGTTCAGGAACCTTTCACAGAAGAGCAAAAGAAAACTCTTTCAAATAACAATGAAAAAAAACTGCTGGCTGGGGCAAAGTCACTTGAATTTGTTTTTGACACATGGTGTCAAGCCAAGGCTCCCTAGAAACAGCCTTGCTTCTTTGAAGCACAGCAGCATGCTAATTTGTCTTGGCAGCTCACTACAGTTTTTTGAACTTCAGAAATGAAGGAAAATGTTTAGAAGCACAATTTTGAAAATCACAGAATTAAAGAGATCACAAGAAACACATTCAGGATCGCGTTTAATCCTAGTAACTACCCAAAGTTGTTGTTTTTTTTTTTTACTATCAGGGCTCTGCAGCACATTCTAGTATTAAACAGGATTGCAGGACAGGCTTTACCATGAAATCAGGGAAGTGGAGAGAGTGCCCTGAAGGTTATTCATTAGCATTATCTCTATGTGGAGCTCACTGGGGAAAGAATAAGGAAGCCTCCTCTGTGGCATTCTATTCAAATGTATGAGCCATATTTAAATGGGTAAGGGAGATATTTCTGATGCAGACTTCACAGCAGGTCCAAATCAGCATCAGTTTCATTAACATTCAGAACATCCAAGCTGAGGAGTCCTTTGCTATACAAAACACAGAGATGTGCACCTTCTATCTCCTGAATTATGCAAAGGACCTGAGCCAAGACTCCGAGGGCACTCGAGTTAATGTCAGACTTTTCATACGGAGACAAAAAGTCCTGAACAGTATCTAGGAAAAACAGGTCTCTTGGCCTAAATTTTATGCGAACGGGGAGGAGAGGAGATCGGCAAGTTATTTTCCACCTACAGTTACATCCCCTTTTCTAATGGCTGCATCTCCCAGAACTAATCCCCAAAACCCCCTCCTTCACCCACACCTCAACCGGCCTATTTAAAGACCAGCGAACAATAAGGACTGATGAGCAGAAACGGTCGGGGGAAGGAACAAAACGATTACAACGCCTGCCAAACAATGCCTGGAAAAGGGGAACCGAAGACACTTTCTCGGAGAGGCACAAAGCGCACCAGCCGGTC
>VWZK01019085.1:602-16880 GCA_013396935.1 Baryphthengus martii | reverse complement strand
AAGTGCAAGGTCCTGCACCTGGCTCAGGGCAATCTTAAATACAAACACAGGCAGGGCAGAGTATGGATTGAGACCTGTCCTGATGCATGGCCAGCAGGTCAAGCGATGTGATTCTGCCCCTCTGCTCTTGTGAGACACCACCTGGAGTACTGTGTCCAGCTCTGGAGCCCCCAAAAGGACATGGATCAGCTGGAAAGAGTCCAGAGGAGGGCCACAAAAATGATCAGAGGGCTGCAGCACCTTTTCTATGAGGACAGGTTGAGAGAGTTGGGGCTATTCAGCCTGCAGAAGAGAAGGCTCTAGAGAGACTTTATAGTGGCCTCCCAACATCTAAAGGTGGACTACAAGAAGGCTGTGGAGGGACTTTTTACAAAGGCCAGTAGTGATAGGATGAAAGGTAATGATTTAAAACTGGAAGAGGGTAGATTTAGTTTGGAAATAAGAAGTAAATTCTTCAGTCTGAAAGTGGTGAGATACTGGAACAGGTTGCCCAAAGAAGCTGGGGATACTCCATCACTGGTTGTGTTCAAATCCAGGTTGAATGGGGTGTTGAGCAACCTGGTCTAGTGAGAACTGTCCCAGCAGGGATGCTGGAACTAGATGATCTATAAGGTCCCTTTCAACCCAAACAATTCCATGATTTTGTGATTCTGTGATATTTAACTACAACTTGTAAAAAGAAGCGATCTGCTTTTTGCAAAGGTCTTCTCAAATAGATTTCAGCTGAGAGCGTTTCATGTGATAGGAATGTTTGACAGATAATTAAGAGAGGTCTGTGGAAGAGGAACATTTAAGAAATTACTGTTTGTTATGCTCTCTTCTGAAGCGTGGTTTTCATCAGTTTCTCAAAATCTGTCACTGCAATGAATTGTATTTTGTGATGGAGAATTTCACTTTGTCTTCTAGAACAGAAAAACTCATGCTAAAGATAGTAATCTTTTACAACAGAAGTTTCTTCTTCCTGATTAATCTGTCTGACAGCTTCACCCAAATGTCATGTCAGATTAATGTGAATAGGTTATGCTGAGGTATGAAATGTTACTTTTGTAGCATCTACAGCACAGTAGTAATTTACAAGGTGCAAGTATCTTACAAGGCAACCTGCCTTTGGAGCCCAGAATATAATTTATTTTTCCCCATGGGCATGACTAGTTCTAATGGAAAGTTAAACGTCCTTTCTGTAATGAAAATGATGATAAACAAAGGATAAACCTGTACAGTGTGGGAGTATGTGTGTCAGTTTAGATTCTGAATTTCCTGGCTTTCCTGTCTCAAAAGTACTACCTGTATTGGAAAAATAGTTAATCATGATTAAACTTTCAGATGTTTCTAGGCAGTAATTTATTTTGTGTTTGGACAAAAATAAGCTATGTATTTTTATTTTTTTTTCATTATATAAATAGGAAACTAAGGAAACAAACAGCAGCTATTCAGTTTCTGGAGTAAAGAACACATCTCTAGTGCAATGCACCTAAAGTGCTTTACAGCTTCGATGGCAGCTGCGCTGCCTTAACTGTATTGATTAATAACCAGCAATTTGGAGTCATGCGTTCTCCAGTGGCCTACTCAGTATGAGGCCATATTTATGGGGCACTCCACTTGCATCATAGGCTGCTGTGGTTTTGCCTCTGTAGTCCCAGGTAGCTTGTGAATGTCTTGATGGAGAAAGTAATGTTGTGCTGTAGTTATGTAACTAGATGTAGTCTCAGTTTACCTGGTTGTAGATGAGTAAGAGTTTATTGTGGGTGCATTAACCTGAATGGTAACTTTTATATACAGTAGAGATCTGGGGTGTTAACTACAGTTATACATTATACTATAAGCATAGAAAAACTCAATTAAAATAAGGGGGCAGTTCTAGAGGTACATTATGAATTATAAGAACAGAATGCAATTTTCTTAAAGTAGCGCAATGCATGTGTAAAGACTTATGCCATTGAAGCTTTTTTTGCATTCCAGAAAAAACACTATAGAGGGTAGGGTCATGCTGACGTTACTAGTATTACATTATTCAATTAGATAAATCTCAGCTTGAGAGATTCACAGTTCAGTGATTTGATATAATCAACATTTTTAGGTAACTATTCAGGGAAAAAAAACACCTTAGTATTTGTTTTGAAAATATTTATTTAGAAAGTCAGTTTATGTCTCCCATAGCATCCTCCTCAAAAAACTGACAGCCCATGCCTTGGACAGATGCACCCTGTGCTGGGTTAAAAACTGGCTGGATGACCGGGCACAGAGAGTGGTTGTGAATGGTGCCGCATCCAGTTGGTGTCCAGTGACCAGTGATGTGCCCCAGGGATCAGTACTGGGCCCAGTTCTATTCAACATCTTTATTGATGACCTGGATGAGAGGATCGAGTCTACTGTTAGTAAATTGGCAGATGACACCAAGTTGGCANCTGTATGGACTGCCCAGGGAAGTGGTGGAGTTGCCATCCCTGGAGGTGTTTAAGGAAAGATTGGACGTGGCACTTAGTGATATGGTCTAATTGATGTTGTGGTGTTAGGTCATAGGCTGGACTTGATGACCTCGGAGGTCTATTCCAGCCTCAATAATTCTATGATTCTGTGTCTTGCCCTGTCTTTTTAATATAGTACTATCCTGTAGGTCAATTCATCCATTAGACTGGTAATTTACTGTAAGACAAATATCTTCTCTCTCACTTCCTACATACATGCCACAAAACCAGTCACTTCCAGTTCAAAACTACACATATGCACATTCACCAGGTAATGTCTGTTTTTCAAGTACAGCTAAGCAGAATTACCTTCCCCTTGTTCGTTATAAATACTTTCACATGCACTTTAAAAAAAAAAAGTTAATATCTGCTGATTATTATCCTTTCTGCCTTACACTTTGAACTTACCATCTCTTTCACAGCTATATTTGCTCCTTATCTCTGTTTCTTTGTTTCTAGCTGCACGAAGAAAAGAAGTTCTAGTTTGACAGAATGAACTGTCTGGCATCAAGTAAGTTGCTTCTTTGCAACTTACATAGCAAGAATATGGACAGTTTGTCACTCTTTTGCAGTTCTAGAAATTGACTAGCATTAATTTCAGACGTCTGTGTTCGTGTTATCTGTTGTAAACTGTGGTCCAAGGCAAGATTATAAATGAATCTAGAAGTTTTATCCAGCTTATTACATGTCACCTAGGCAAATAGACCACCATGGAAAAAAGTATTCAGTATCTGAGGGAATTAGCTGTGCTGGAGGAGGTGATTTATAATGAACTGAATGATGAGCAGTTGCCTATAGATCCAGGTGAAGTTCAATGCACCCCACCCATGTGACAGAAGCGCCACTACCATATGCCAACTCATTGGCAGTAACATCCTGGAAAGACAGCCAGGAGGGTCTGACTGTCAGGCCTAGTGCTCTGCAAAGAACCAGCTCCACTGGTTCTTAGATGGGGCTCCATTTATACCCTAGTTGAGGGTGCAATGTGGTCATTCTAATTGGTTGAGGGGGCAAGCTCATGACGAAACCAAGCTAAAGGTCTAGGCCTTAAGACCACCAGTTAATCACCCTGAGGTGGGGTTTAACAGCTGAGGTACCAAACTGCTCTGACAAACCCTGTTTTTGTCATCTTTCTATCAGGGAGGCAGTGCCTGCCACAATAATGCCCTAGATTGAGCTAGGATAAAGTTAATTTTCACTACAATCTGGGAGGAGACCACAGCCAGGATAGACAACCAAGCCAGCCAATGGGATAGACTATAATGATGTCATGCCTGCAGTAAAAGGTCAGGGTGTGAGGTCTCTGGTGTGGAACTGTCGGTGCAGCCTTAGGCTGTTGCTTTTGTTCTGTAACACTTGTTTTATATATTGTTTCCTTCCTATTATTGTTAATATTGTTGTTTCTTCTCCTGTTGTGTTGTTCTATTAAACTCTCTTTACCTCAACCCACAGGACTTTGCCTTTTTCTCCTTGTTCTCCTTCCTATTCCACTGGAGGGTGCGTATGCGTGTTGGGGGCAAGTGGTGGTCATAGGTGAACAAGCAGCCACATGGTGCTCAGCTGCTGACTGGATCTAAACAGGGAGCGAAAGGTAGAAGCAAGTGGTAATAATGAATTTCCTAAAGTTCAGTGAGGCCAAGTACAAAGTTCAGCATCTAGGTCAGGGCAATCACCAGTATCTATACAGACTGAGACATGAATGGAAAGAAGCCCTGCAGAGAAGTACCTGGGGACACTGGCTGTTGAAAAATTGCCCATGAGCTGGCAGTGCTCACTTGCAGCCTTGAAAGTCCATTGGGTTTCCTGGGTTCCATAAATAAGTGTGGCCAGCAGATCAAGTGTGTTGATTCTCCCCTTCTATTAAAGTCTCATCACACCCCACCTGGGGTACTTCATCCGGCTCTGGGGTCCACAGTACAAGAAAGAGTTGTTGGAGTGAAGCAAGAGGAAGGCCACAAAAATTATCATCAGAAGCCTGGAGCACCTCTCCTATGTATAAAAGCTGCAAGTTGTGGTTGTTCAGCCGAAGCAAGAAAAAACTTCAGGGAGATCTTCTTGTGACCTTTCAATATATAAAGAGGACTTACAAGAAAGACAAAGACTTTCACCAAGATCTGCAGTGGCAAGACAAGGGACAAGATTCTGAGCAAAAAGAGGGTAGATTTAGATTGGATAGAAGGAAGAAATTTTTTATGATGAGGGTGATGAGTCACTGGAATAGGTTGCCCATAAAGTTCTGGATTCCTCATCACTGGAAATGTTTAAAGTCATGTTGGATGGGGTTTTGAACAACCTTATCTACTGAAAGATGACCCTGACCATGGCAGGGGCTTGGCTTATATAGTCTTAACTGGTCTTTTCCAACCCAAACCATTTTGTGACTCTATGATAATCAGTTGGCAAAGACTTGACACTTATTCAGAACCAGTATAAAGTCCTTTCTAAAATTTAGAAAGTAATCGTGATAGAGATGCATGATCAAATTATCAACATATAGTTTTGTCAATAGTCCTCTTTCTTCTTGCAGAAACTTGGGGTCCATGGCCTCTAAAAATCTCTTCCAACCATAACTGTTATGGTTCCTCTGTGTTCATACTTTGATTTCATCAGCTTATCTAAGTGGACAAAATAATGGTTTGAAGCTCCCAAAACTGTGCAAATGACAGTAGAATTTATTGCTTCACCCCCTCATCCCATGTTCAGTGTTGTTTCATTACAGTTTTGCATGTATCCTGTTTTATCTTGTCCTAGTTTCTAGAAGTTAATCAAAATCAGAAGTGAAAAATAAGAAAGCTGTATCAACAATTGTGGTTGCTATATTTCTGATTTGGCATGTGCCAGAGACTTGACAGTATGAGTTAAAAGGAGGTGTCCTGAGTTCGGTGTCAAAAAGACGTAATATTAAAATCAGCAGTGCAACATTTAGGTGAACTTTCTTTGAATTAGCTAGTAAACACTGATTTTCTGTTCCTCATCAGTGTTTGTTTTGTTTGTTGTTTTTTTATGTGAGAACCTGAGAGTTTTGCCTGTTATGCAAAATTGATCTTTATAAGTCATTAATGAGCTTGTGAGCCTGAAAAAATATTGCACTGCATCTCAAAAGATCTATCAGGGCATTTTCAGCAGTGCATTGTGCACCAGCATAAGAATTTTAACCTTTCCAAGTGCCTTTAAAGGATACTCTTTTCCCCTTTTTAGAAGTAATTTGACTTTGTTATTTTATTAGTCAAATCTAACCTCAGCTGGCCAGAGGCCAGATGCTTGGCAAGGCCTGTGTCAGAATAACTAGAAAAGGGATGTAATTGCAATATATGCTAGAGGTTTTTTGATATCAAAATTACTTGTAAAGGGACATAATTACAGCACATACTACAAAATATCATGCCAGATTATCTGCATGTGTGTATCAAGCTACTACAGAAATCTGGGTTTCAGTGTTCACTTATGTCTGTGAAAGGAAGCTTTACAAACTAATTTACTTTATGTTTTCTTACTTTTTTTTTTGTATTTACATGAAACTTGAAAATATCAGCAATCCTTTAGCTAAAACAGTGAATATTGCTGATGAGTTTATTAACTTTCCCCCACTATCTCATGTCCAAATTTCTTTGACTATATTTCACAGTGGATAATGCTTAATTGTTAGGACTCTGCCCTAAACTTGTATTACTTATTTTGTCAAGACTTTAGAGCTATTTCCCTTACAGACCATTAAACTTGAGGATACTCTCAAATTTAAGAATCAGATTAGATCTTTAAACAACTAGTGAAAATGAACTACAAATGTTACGATTTCATAATGTGTAATAATATAATTCAGTGATATGTTCTCTTGGTGCTCAAACAAAAAGACATACTGGCTTGTCTATGCTGAATGGCTAGAGTTTGCTGCTACTAGTTGATTCTCTTCCTTGCTCCTTCCTTGCCCCTTCCTTGCCCACCTGGTAACACTGCCCGGCTATACAAATGTTTCAGTGGGCAGATAGGACACATATTCAGACAAATGAGTTGGATACCTTGTTAACTCACCATATAGAACTAGCCTCTTACAATTAGAGACTTAGTCACTTGAAGCCCACCTACAACTTGATTTTGAACTGTGAACTATATAAATTGGGGCAATATGTAAAGTGTGGTTTTAATTAAATTGGTCAGCTTTGCAAACTAATTAACTTCTCATCCTTTTTCATAGTCAGACTTAGATTTACTTGTCAATCAGTTTGCCTTTCTTCTTTAGTATACTTGTCATTAGTTGCCTTTTAATGGTTGTATTGCTTCTAGATATTAGTAGAATAATCTCAGGAAACAGTTCTAAGTCTGAAACTTCTTTGAACTCACTATCAGAAATACTTAATGCATATTGTTATTTTATTATTTGGTATACTTTATTTTTGTTCTCCCTGAGCTGCTCACATTGTTACTCATTTCTTGAACAGTATCAGCTGTTATTAATTCCAAATATATTGCTACAGTAGTGACTTCAAGGCATAACTGGAAAACAATGAATAAGAAAGTATTTTTAAATATTTTTTTCTCCAGATAAATAACTCCTCAAATTCACAATGCTTATATGATTCAGAAACGTTGTCATGAGTTCCAGCAGTTCTAAGCTCCTTGATGAAATCTTTCACCTCAAGAATTCTTTCAAATTAATATTTCTGTTTAGAACTACTATGTATTTGTTTTATTTGGTTTTCTGTTTTGTTATTGTTTGACCACTTGTACTCACAGAAATATGAAATGGCCTGTTTTAACCATAAAGGTACATATTAATAAACTGAAGAGAAAACTACAACATTTCCTTCAAAGATGTGTAAGCTTTCTTTTAAATGAAGATACTGAGTATTGATGTATTCTTGCAACATTTTATAGGGCAGCAACTGTATTATAGTAACTTTGATCTTCAGAACTGTATCTCTTATTTACAAGTGGACAAGAGTGCTTTTTCATTCTTTTGCTGCCAGTTTGTTTTGTTCATTATAAAGTTTCATCCATAAAATTCAATTCATCACTTACGTGATAGCACATCTCCATGAGTACAAAGACAATTTCAGTTATTTTATTTTGCATTGTAAGTTAACTTTTTCACATACTTTAATGAATGTCTTAATTTACACTATTCAACTTTTCCCATTACATCTAGACAGCTAAAAGCCTGTATATTTTATTTGCATGAAGGGATTGCAGAAAATTAATGAAAAATCTGAATTCAAATGGTGTAGGGTATTGGATTTTCAGATCCAAAAGATTCCTCATAGTCTTCAATTTCCAGTATTTCTTTTTTCCAGTTACATAGGATTAACACAGGTCTGACGTTTTCCAGAACAAAGCCTCCAGATATCTGAGTTATTTTAGTGTTATTTTTGTGGGTTTTTTACTGTCATGGAGGCACCCACAAAACAAACAGCAGCCACTATCCAAAATGGGGGTTTATTGCAACTAGGATTGCCCAGCGCTCCTTCTGACTAAATACAGATTTGGATATCTGTTGGGAGTTAACTACTACACAATGAATTCCTCTCTTTAAGGAAAAAAACAAAATGGGCAAACATCAAGGGGAAACCTTCCACCCCAGAGTGCTCAAGGTACCCCTCACCCAAAAGGGGGTGGGGTGAGGCTCACTCAATCCATGGAGACTCCCTCAATCTGTGGAAGTATCCTTGGACGGAAAGTCTGAGGGGAAGGTCCGACTGCCAGGCCTGCTGCTCTGTGAAGAACAAACTTGTCTGTCTCTCAGGCTAGACCCCATTTATACCCTAGTTGAAGGTGCACTGTGGTCATTCTTATTGGCTGAGGGGACGAGCTCAGGCAAGCCCGAACCCTGAGCATGTTTGCTGAGGGCTCCAGCCCCAGAGGCGCCTGTTCAGCACCGTGATGTGCAGCTGAATTGCCGAGGCCTCAAACTGCTCTGGGTGAGGCAACAAACTGCTCAGCACACTCTGTGTGCTCTGTCTGATTTGTCTGTAGGAGAGGCTGTGCCTGCTACATCTACATAACTTTTTTTTGTGAATATGAAATAATAACACAGTAAGAAAAGACATCTGGGGTGTGGTAAAAACATTCTTTTCAGTGTCTGAATGAATTATGAGGTATTGAGCATCAGTCTAAATTTGACTCTTCAAATGCTCATCCAATTCACTTGTACTTAAAGATGAATCAGACTCTTCATTTCTGGAGAACAATATATTTGTAATTTTGGTGCCATATTTTTCCTATTTGTTCTCTTAATCTTCCATTTGTAATTTTTCCTATATATTTTTCAGCAAAAATAACTTGGGAATAATATTCTTATGCTATATCAAAGCTCTTTTTTAATGAAGTTTGATTATAATTGTGCATTTCCACTGAAGCAAATAATTCTGTTCCAAAATATCTTGTTTTCTTGAAAGACACTAAAATATTTGTTTTCTGTGAAGCTGTAAAGGGACAAAATACAGTCTAAGGTGTAGGTTGAAAAGACGCTTCTACCTGCTAGATGCAGCCAAACAAACCTAAAGATGAAAAACATTCTCAGTAGTCTTTCCAGCATGTATTTTCACATGGTTGAATGCATCTTTGAAACTTCTGAATAGTATAGAAACATTTACATCTTTAATACTTTTCTGTTCTTAGAAAAAGAGCCTTTACTTATTTCTTAATAGTTTAAGATTCACTATAAAAAAAATACCTAACTGCCGTAAGGTACACTCTTTTTTTCTCAGAAAATATATACCATACCTTAAGTTGAATGGAATTCTTTTTGCTAATGTTTATTTTTCCTTTTGTCTTTCTGAGATATGATTAATTATAACTTTCAATATTTGTTGTTTAAGGAACATCTTCCACATGGTTCATAGCATGTAGTTAACTGAAGGAAAAAAAAAAATCAACCTATTTATTAATAGATAAAACATTAATTGCCTTTTCTGTCTGTCCTCATGTCCTGGGCTTGGCTAGGATAGGGTTAACTTTCACCAGAAGCTGGGAGGGGACCACAGCCAGGATAGACAACTGAACCAGACAATGGAATATTCAACACAATACTGACATCACCTCTGCTATATATGGGCAGGGGACATACTGAACAAAGCACTGTGGCTCTGGTGGGTGGTCAGGACCAGCTCAGAGTGGACAGAACCATTTGCTGGGTTGCTTATTTTGTGCATTGTTTCATTCCTATTACTGTTGTTGTTGTTACTTCTCCTTTTGCATTGTACTAAATTCACTTTATCTCCCTTTTCCTTCCCTTTCTGGGGGATGAGAGGGCAGTTAGTGAGCAGCCATGTGGAGCTCAGTTCCCAGCTGGGTCTAAACCATGACACTTTATTAGAAGTACTGAATGAGTTGCCAGATGTGCTCAGCAAGCCTTTTTCCATCATTTACCTGCAGTCCTGGCTAACTGTGGAGGTCCCAGTGAACGGGAGGATAGCAAATGTGACTCCCATCTACAAAGGGCCAAAAGGAGGATCCTGGGAACTACAGATCTGTCAGTCTGTCCTTGGTGCCAGGGAAGGTTACGGAAGATCATCTTGAGTGACGTTATGCACCATATACAGGACAACCAGGCCCAGTTAGCATGGGTTTATGAAGGCCAGTCCTGCTTGATGAACTTGATCTCTTTCTATGACAAAATTACCCACCTAGTGGATGAGGGAAATGTCAAGGATGTTGTCTTCCTGGACTTCTGTAAAGCCTTTGACACTGTTTCTTATAATATTCTCATGAAAAAAACGTCTGCTCATGGCTTGGATTAGTATATTCTCTGCTGGGTAAAACACTGGCTGGATTGCCAGGCCCAGAGTGGTGGTGAATGGAATTAAATCCAGCTGGCAGCCAGTCACAAGCAGTGTTCCTCTGGGCTCAGTATCGGGACCACGGGCTCAGTCTTGGGACCAATTCTATTTAATATCTTAATGATCTTACTGAGGTAGCATTCAATCTCCTCATCAAGTTTGCAGATGATGCCAAGTTAGATGGGATTATTGATCTACTTGAGGGTAGAGAGGCTTTACAGAGGGACTTGGACAGACTGGATTGATGAGCTGAGGTCTTTTATGAGCTTCAACAAGGTAAGCTACCAGGTGCTGTACTTGGGGCCACAACAACCCCAAGCAACACTACAGGCTTCCGGAAGAGTGGCTGGAAATCTATCTGACAGAAAGGGACCTGGGGGTACTGATGGACACCTGGCTGAATATGAGCCAGCAGTGTTCCCAGGTGGCCAAGGCAGCCTGGCTTGTATTAGAAATAGTGTGGCAAACAGGACTAGGGAGGTGATTATCCCTCTGTACTCAGCGTTGGTGAGGCCACACCTTGAGTACTGTGTTCAGTTTTGGGCATCTCAATACAATAAAGACATTGAGGTGCTGGAGTGGGTCCGGAGAAGAGCAACTAAACTGGTGAAGGGCCTGGAGTCTAAGTCTTACGACAAAAGTCTGAGGGAACTGGGGCTATTTAGTCTGAAGGAAAGGAGGATGAGGAGAGACCTTATTGCTCTCTATAACTACCCAATTATCTGAAAGTACACTGTAGAAAGGTAGGCACTGGTCTCTTCTCACGAGTAACTAATGACAAAACAAAAGGGAATGGCCTCAATATGTACCAGGGGAGGTTTGAACTGGACATTAGGAAAAAGTTTTTTGCTGGAAGAGTTGTCAGGCATTGGAACAGGGTGCCCAGGGACGTGGTTGAGTCACCATCCCTGAATATGTTTAAAAGCAGTATGAATGTGGTGCTTAGGGATATGGCTTAGTGCTGGACTTGGTAGAGTAGGGTTAATAGTTGCACCTGATCTCAAAGGTCTCATCCAAACTAAATGATCCTATGATTCTAAGATTTCTCTAGGTCTCCACAAAGTTCTTAGGCTTGGTAAGTTTAATTACATAAACATCAGAAACATATCTTTGAATAAATTTATTAACTGAAAATTTATTGCATGCAGATACACAGTACAAATTTATGAGTGATCTGGAAAAGAGGATGTTGATATTTGGCCATCTTTACCTATTAGGTGGGTCCAGTTTTAGACTGAAAGAGACCATAATGCTATCTATGTCATCTTTTCCTTCTGATTAGCTTTGAGTTTGAACTAGCTATCTTTCTGAGTTCAAAACCATGTATTTCCGTAAAAAAAGAACCTTCCAGTGTCCATAGAGAATTCATGATCTAAGAAAAAATGTTTAACACAGTATGGGAGACTGAAAATCTTGATTTTCTACTAAATGTACGAAGTGCTTATTTCATGTGGTTGAAAGTGTTATGCCCACATTATTATAAGGCAAGTAAGCATAATTTTTTTAAAGTTAATCTTATAAAATATTTTGACTTGCCTCAAGGCAATATAGACATGCTATATAAAAAATACTTTTCATTAAGCTTTACTTGCTATTTGTTAATGTTCAGTGAGTGTCCTGAACAATGTTCTCATCCCTGTAATGCTGCAGTTATAATTAACGTGCATTTGACAAAAATAACTTTTTCTGCAAAGGCAAAGAAATATGTTAGAGCAGAGCGGTGAAAAACCTCTGGTTCTAAGAGTTGTTTCATTATGAGTCATTTGTTTTACAGAATAGGTATGCATTTTTTCTTATTCCACTACCAAAGAGGAAGGCAGTACAATTTCTTCAAACAGACTGACCCCATTTCCCCAGATATTACATAAAAAATTCAAAATCAAATATGAAGCAGAAGGATTGAAGTTCTTTAAAAAATTTTTCAGGAACATATACATTTTTTTTTTCTCCCCACATACCTCAACAACAAAGAAAAGCAAAGGGAGAATGGAAACTCATTTAGTTTGGTAATAGAAATGCAGATAGTCTTCTCTCAAGAAAGGAACAGTTGAAAACCTGCTTTAAATACAGTGCATTGATGAGGAAGGAAAAAACTTGTGTTAGGAGAGAACACGCTATTATTTTTATTTTTTTTAAAAAATGCTTCTCATCTTTCTAAATACAGTTTTTGCTTCTCTGGAGAAAATAATCATAAATCTTGCTAAGCACTCTTTTAAAATCACAAGCAATGCGTTAGAATTCTAGGATTTAACTTCTGAGATACTAGTATTGGATTTCTTTTATTGTTCTTTTTATTAAGCAACCCTGAAATCATTGTCTTTATTTATGTTGGATGTAAATATGATTAATGTTATTATGCTATCAAGAATTGAAGTCACATTTTTTTCAGTTCATAGAATATACTACAAATTCAAAACTTATTTGAATTTGCCTCAAATAAGTATATATAGTAGGCTTCAGCTACTTAGACCACATGACTTGCTTTGAGGAACCTGGTCTCCTGGGAGCTGGTGGGTTTCCTCTCTGAGAAGGGAGAGAGCATATTTGGTCACAGGCATACTACACGGGCAACTCAATCCATACCACTTTGAAGCCAGTGCCAGAAACAGATGCTTTGATCCTGGAGGAAGATCCAGAACAGCAAGAGAGCACATGAAGTGCAAGATAATGGATTCCATCCAGTAAGCATTCCAGCCACTATGTCAACTTTAGCGGGAGGCTAATTTAAATGCCTCTATGCAAATGCACAGAGCATGAGGAATAAACGAGGAGTTAGAGATGTGTGCGTGCCCACAGGGCTATGGTGTTATTGGCATCACTGAGATGTGGTGAGGTGGCTCTTATGACTGGAGTATGAAAATAGGTGGGTAAAAGCTCTTTAGGAAAGACGGGTGAGTGAGAAGAGGAGGGGGTGTCACTTTATGTGTCAATGACCACATGAAGTCCTTGGAACTCCATTTGGGGAAGGACGAGGAAGTGTTTGAGAGCTTATAGGTGAGAGTTAAAGGGAAGGCAGGGGAAGGCAATATCATAGTGGTGGTCTGCTGCAGGTCACTTGACCAGGAAGACCAAGTGGATGAGGCCCTTTACAGACAGATAGGAGTGGTTTCATGTTCACAAACTCTGGTCTTCATAGGGGATTTCAAACACCTCGGTATCTGTTAGAAGGACAGCACAGCAGGACATCAGCAATCCAGGATGCTCCTGAAATGCACAGATGACAATTTCCTTCTCCAAAGTAGTAGAGGAATCAAGGAGAAATGATGTTATATTAGACCTTGTTCTCACCAATAAGAAGGGTCTGGTGTCTAACATGAAGCTCAAGTGCAGGCTTAGCTGCAGTGACCACAAAATTGTTGAATTCAATATCCTTAGGGCAATAAGGAGGGTGCACAGCAAGTTCACCACCCTGGACTTCAGGAAAGCAGACTTTCAGAGATCTGCTTGATAGAGTACCATAGGATAAAATCCTGGAAAGGAGAGAGGCCCAAGAAAGCTGGTTAATACTCAAAGAATACCTTCTCCAAACCCAGGAGCAATGCATCCCAAAACAGAGGAAGGCAGGTGAGTATGCCAGGAGGCTTGCATGGCTAAACAAGGAGCTCCTGGACACAGTTAGATGCAAAAAAATAAAGTCTACAGGGACTGGAAGCAAGGACAGGTAGCCTGAGAAGAGCATGATCAAGTTGTCCAAGCAGCCAGGGATCAGGTCAGGAAAGCTAAAGCCCAGATAGAACTAAATCTGGCCAGGGACATCAAGGGTAATGGGAAAAACTTCTACAGTATGTCAGTGATAAAAGGAGAGCTGGGTAAGACATGGGCCCTCTCCTGAAGGAAAAAGGAGGCTCAGTCATGAGGGGTATGGAGAAGGCTGTGGTACGCTGACTGCTTTGCGTCAGTCTTCACTGGCAAGGGCTCTAGCCGCATTGCCCCAAATGAAGGAGGTAAAGGCAGGGACTGAGAGAAAGAAGATGATGCCATTGTAAGTCAAGATCAGATTTGAGAGCATCTAAAGATCCTGAAGGTGCACAAGTCCATGGAACTTGATGAGATCCATCAGCGGGTCCTGAGGGAATGGGCAGATGAAGTTGCTATGCTGCTTTCCATCCTTAGCATCCTGGGTAACCTCATAGATTTTGCCAACTGTTGGCATTAAATTATTAAACATTTTGAGATATGATGCAGATTGATATAAAAAAGGCACAAACAAGAACTCTAGCTTTTTCAAACAACACATCAGAAATTGATTTTTGTGATTTCAAAAATGGGAATAATCATGTTATATTTTGTGGACTGGAAAACTATATTGATTGTAGTTATATTGCTAGTGGGAGTTTATAGTTTAATTCAGGCATTCTCAGTCTGTCCTAAAGCGTTACTTTATGGAGTAAAATATGTATGGAAAATACATAATTTAAAAATATGTATATATGGAAAAGTGCTCAGAGAGCACTTTGGGAAGAGCCTAAAGAACACATATGCACTGACCATCATGGGTTTCTCTTCAGAAATGAATACAGCTTGCCAGTTGTGAACACATATCTCTCAGGACCGTGCTCTTCAGTTGATCTACCTGGAAGAGATGCCTTTGTTGGTCCAGGCAAAGCAGGCAAGGAACAAAGGCATATTGCTTTTGCAGACTGGGGCCTCTTCAAAGATCTGCTTGAAAGAGGCCCATGCGATAAGGCTCTGGAGGGAAGAAGGGCCCAGGAAAGCTGGTTAATATTCAAGGATCACCTCCTCCAAGCTCAAAAGAGCTCCATCCCATTGAGTAAGAAGTCACACACAATTGTCAGGAACACTGTGTGGATAAAAAAGAAGCTACTGGCCAAACTCAAGTAAGGAAGCAAGGACAGGTGAACAGGGAGGAACACAGAAGGATTATCCGAGCATTTAGGGATGAAGCTTGGAATGTTAAAGCCCAAAAAGAATTGAATGTGTCTAGGAATGTTAAAGACAACAAGAAGGGCTTTTGTAAGTACATAGAAGACTAAAGACAGACTAATGAAACTGTGGAACCGTTGCTTAGCAAGACAGGGGACCCAGGTACACAGAACATGTCAAAAGAGGAAGGAATACCTTCTTTGCCTCTGTATTGGGTTTGAGTGAGATAGCATTAATGTTCCCCATAGAAGCTCTTATGGTGCTGTGCTTTGTATTGGGAGACAAATAAGATGCCAGTGTTGTGGCTGCTGCTGAGCAGCACTTGCACAGCACCAGGGCTGGCTTTCCAACATCTTCCTCTCTCCTGCTCAGTCAGATGGGGTGGGCAAGATCTTGGGAGGGGACACAGTCAGGACAGCAGACCCAAACTGACCAAAGAGATATTCCACATCACGTGATGTCAGCTCAAGTATAAAAGGGAGAGAAAGGAGGAGGGGTTGGGGTCATCTGTTTGTGAAGACGCTTGTCCTCTGAGCAACTGCTACACGTACTAGAGCCCTGCTTCCTGAGAAAGGCCAGACATCGCCTGCTGATGGGAAGTAGAGAATAAGATTTTATTTTGCTTCGCTTTGCACACGCAGCTTGCTTTTTTGCCTTTTCCTATTAAACTGCCTTTATCATACCCTATGGGCTTTTCTCATCTTATTCTCTCCCCCCTTGTCATGCTGAGGGAAGTAGCGGGGAGTGATAAAGTGACTTGATGGGTACCTGGTGCACAGCCAAGGTCAACCCACCAGTTTCTTTTGGCACCCAACATCAGGCATGACAATGGCAGTGTTCTCTTAAGTGGGCTTCAGCTCCAGTAGTTATTAGTGGCAAGCTCCTGTGCTGGTCACAGAGTTTGTTTTCCTATACTTATCTCTGTTTTGCTAAGCTGAGGAACATGCTGACTCTCTGCTTTGCATTTATGTTAGTAGCTTTAGTCTGCTGGGCGAGCTATTTCATTTTGAGGAGGATGAAGAAACTCAGACACAAGCTGGCACAAATAATAACTATGTGCCTTACCCTAACTTTGGTGGCTTACTGTGCTGGCACAGCTCTCATGTAGAGAAGATGAAAGAGAACATCTCCCTCTCCTTACTGGGGACCAATGTGGG
>VWZK01019082.1:1411-12757 GCA_013396935.1 Baryphthengus martii | reverse complement strand
TGAGGTCCCTTCCAACCCCTCACATTCTGCGGTTCTGTGGCTCTTAACTGGCAGTGTTGCCATCAAGGGAAGTTGAGTCTCCACCACGAAGATTTGAAGGATGAGGTGCTCTAAAAGAGCAGAGGCAGGGTGTGGGTGATGATCCTGGACATCGTGTGTGTGTGTGTGGGAGGACAGCAGCTTCGTTAAAAAGCATCCTAAACTTGATATCCTTGTTTTTCTCCTCGCGAGTCCCTGCCTGGCCCCTCTGGATAAACAGGTGCCGGCGCCTGCGGATCCCAACAGCCGCTCCGCTGCCTGAACGACGCCGAGCGAGTTGTGGCGACGCGGGGAGTTATTTCTGCCTCCCTTTCAGGCCGCGGCCTCCCTGCGGCAAATGGGCCGTGAGTCTGGAAACAGCCCCGGGACCTGGAGTTGGATCAGGGGAGGTTGGTCCTGGAGGTTTCCAGGGCTTGAGAGCTTATGGGATTTTGGGTTTGGAGCGGCTGGAATTGTGCAGGACTCTGCCAGATGGGGGAGGAGGCAGCTCAGCTTTCTAAGAGGGAAAGATGTTGGATGTGGTGCTCGTGGTGACATTATCAAGGNGAGCTGTGGTGCTGAGGGACAGGGCTCCGTGGGGCCCGGGCAGGGATGGGGCAACGCTTGGACTCCAGGATCTTCAAGGTCTCTTCCAATTGAAATGATTCGATGGTTCCGTGGCAGTGAAAGCTCCTCTATTAATTGTGCCAAAACTCCGCGGTACGGATTATTTTGCGGCACGGGAGACATCCCAGCCACTCCAATTCCCTGCCAACATCAAAACCACCGTCCTGTGACTTCGTTATTCTGTTTTGTTTCCTCTGTCCCTGCCCTGTCAGGGTCCCTGTTGCCCGTTGAGCGCTCGACCTGCTCGGCTTCACCCGCCGAACCCCCAGCGTCTCCCGGGCGCTCTCGGCCTTACTCGTGTCCCTTGATCCGGTGGGAAATCTCTGCCCCGCTTCCAGCTCCTTTAAGATCTCACTTGGAAGACGTTCCTTAATGAAACCTTCTCCAATCCCCACCTGAAAAAGCCCAGTAATAAAACCCTAATGAAGAAGAGCAGCGCGAAATCAAGCTGGGAAAACTCCGCCGGTGACGAGGCAGGAGATCTGGGGCCTGCTGGTTCCCTTTGCTTTTTGATGTATCTATTTAAAGTGGCAGCTTGTTTTATGTCTTCTTCTCTCCTGGGCTTTCAAGTGGAGAAGTTCTCAGCGCTGGTCCCTTCACGCCGGTCCTCACAACATTGGTCTCGTCCTTCGGTGATTTTGTCGGTGTAGGGACTCGTGGCTTTCAGAAGAGTCGCTCTTCGGCTCCTCTGCCTTTGAAGGACTTCGGTATGTGGGAGGTTTTCCTCCTTGAGAAGGTGCAGTTTTCTTCGTGGAGCATCCTCTGCTGGGAGGAGATGCTCTGAAAGAGTTGGGCTTGTTCAGCCTGGACAAGGGAAGGTTCCGTGGAGACCTTCTTGGGGCTTTTCAGGGCTTCCAGGGACCTGTCAGAAAGATGGGGACGGACTTTGGAGCAGGGCCTGGTGGGACAGGACAAGGGGGAATGGGTTGGAACTCCAAGAGGGAGATTCAGACTGGATAATAGGAAGGATTTATTCACTGTGAGGGTGGTGAGACCCTGGCTGATGTTTCCCCAAGAGGTGGTGGCTGCTCCATCCCTGTCCCCATCCCAGGGGAGGTTGGATGGGGCTCTGAGCAACCTGCTCTGGTTGGAGATGTCCCTGCTCCCTGCAGGGGGGTGGCACCAGGTGACCTTTGGAGGTTCCTTCCAACTTGGGGCATCCTGTGATTCTATAATTCTATGATTTTATGATTCCCAGAGAGTTTTACCTTTAATTCCAGAGGACATTCTTCTCTTTATTCTATTCCCCTTAACGGATGTTCCACGTGGATCCGCTTTCAGTCGCGTGTCAGGAGCTCCGTGCGCCTGACCCGTAAAGCTGGTTTTATCCGAAGTGGGTGTGGGAGAAGACCTTGCCTTTCCCATTCCATCCTCTTTAAAAAAACAAACAAACAACCCAACAAACCAAACAAGCCAAACCTGGACATCACGTCGGGCACTTTGTCCGCGCTGACACTTCCTTCGACCTTCTCGAAGAGACGAGTGCGCGTCCCGAGCCAACGCTTTGCTTTTTCTCCTTGAAATATTCATGTCAGCAGAGCGACCGGGTTCCTTAATGGACCACCGCGGTCGTCGGAATCCAAAGGACAAGTGGACTTGCTGTCGACGGCTTTTAAAAACTCGGCCCTAATCTTGTCGCGTTGACAGATTTTCCCGGCTTTTAAAGTTCGGATGAACTCTGGTGGAAGGACGGTTGCCGCTTCCGAACGTGGCCTTGACGTGCCGCGGTGGGAACGGCCTCTGGAAAGGAGAGGAAACTCCTGATCCCCCACCGGACCCTTCCCCAGCTCCGTTGCCCTTCTCTGGCCACGCTCCAGGGATTGAGGGGCCCAAAACTGAGCCCAGGATTCCAGGGGCAGCCTCCCCAGTGCTCGGTCCGGGGGGACAATCCCTGCTCTAGCCCTTCTTGGCCACCCCAGTGCTGCCCCAGCCAGGATGCCGGTGGCTTCTTGGCCACCTGGGAGCACGTTGGGTCATCTTCAACCAACCGTTGACCAACACCCCCGGGTCCTTCCCTGCCAAACGCTTTCCCGCCACTTTTCTCCAAGCCTGAAGGGTTTTAGGGGGGTTGTTGTCACCCAAAGGCAGGACTTGGCTCTTGGCTTTATCATCTTGTATCCTAAATCGCCTCATCTTGATCATTTATTTTTTTTTGGAAGCTTTTAAGACCACCTTGAGAGTAGAATTAGGCCTCGATTCGGCGGCCGCGGCTTGTTTGGCGCCGCCCCGCGACGTCCCTGGGCTTATTTCGGAGGAAAAGGAACACGCTGAAGGAACGTCAGGAATTTCTCCGGGAATGTTTTTCATTCTTCCGGCTCTGCCAACCCCTTTGCTCCCACTGCCTTCGGGGTCAGCGGGAGGATGAGGGCTACGAGTCGGACTCCCCTGCTCTTAAAAGAACCCGTAGATTTAAGGAGATCGTGCCCGACACTTGGAGGATAATTTGACGTGGCAGCTGAGTGAAAACTGCTGGATGGGATTTTTATTTTCAGTGCGTGCAGAAGCGGGAAGGTTTGTGGTGTTTGTTTTTTTTGTTGGTTTTTTTTTTTTTTTTTTCCTTAAAAAACCCAACAAACTACAAAACAACCCCCCAAAAAACCCAAACCGCCACCGAAACCTTTCTGTTAAAATCAACCGGGGTCAAACGAGGATTCCGATGAGACGTTAGAAGGGGTTGTTGGGTTTTTTTTTTTCCCCATTTCTGTGCTTTTTGATGACCTGAAGAGCTCTGCTCTGCCGTTGGATGACACTTTTAAATTTGAATCCCAAACATCCTCGCAAGACCCGGGGAGTGTCCTTCAAATACTTTTTGAGTTGATTAAACCCAAACATCTTTTATTGGAGTTTTATAGACAGCCCTACAGGCTGTACCCAGAGAGGCTTAACCCTTCCTGCCCGCTGCGCTTCTAAGTAATTTCCCAGCCCCTTTCAACCTAATTTTGAAGGGCAGATGCAGATATTTCAATTTCTGAATAATTGGAAGGCGGGAGGGAAACACTTGAGTGGAGAAAGGGACCTTGTAGAGCAGGTTGGGAGCCAGGAGACTGTTATAAATAAGCACTTCTGCTGCTCATCCCCTCTCGTGACCTCGGACTGTGTCTTGGTTCGGTGCCCGTGGGATGGGAAGAACCAGAGCCCAGCGTTGTGAGGTCTGGGCCGAAAAAAATAACCCCAACTGCTGCCGAAACAACTGTTGGTGGTGTTCTCTACAGAGCCACCTGGCCAAGGAGGGTTTGCTGCAGGCTCCACACCAGCTCGGAAGGTTTTTGAGGCTTTATTCCCCGCTGTGAATGCGATGCCAGATACGGCTGCTCTGCAAGTGGCAGGTTGGGCTTTGAGCCCGTAGCCGGCGCGGCCGGTTGCCCATCAGTTGTGTTGTGGTTTGGCTTAGCAGATAGATCTGAGGTAAGAGCTTCAAGTTTAGCTTCTGCCCTCTGTTCTGGAATTCCAGGGTCAGTTTTGGGACCTTCGCTCCCAGAAGGAGCTGGAGGGGCTGGAGCGTGGCCAGAGAAGGGCAACGGAGCTGGGGAAGGGGCTGGAGCAGGAGTGTGGGGAGGAGCGGCTGAGGGAGCTGGGCTTGTTCAGCCTGGAGCAAAGGAGGCTCAGGGGAGACCTTCTGGCTCTCCACAGCTCCCTGGAATTCAGAAGGTTGGGCTGAAGTAGGGGTGAGATCTCTTCTCCCCAAGTGATGGGACAAGAGGAACTGGCCTCAAGTTGCTCCAGGGGAGGTTGAGGTTGGAAATGAGGAACAATTTCTTCCTGGAAAGGGTTGTCCAAGTGTGTGCCAGGCTGCCCAGGGCAGGGCTGGAGTCCCCCTGCTCCCTGGAGGGGTTTCCAAGGCGTGGAGCTGTGGTGCTGAGGGACAGGGCTCAGGGGTGCCCTGGCAGTGCAACCTGCTCAGGTGGTGGTCAGACAGAACCCTGAGAAGAAGCTTTTTGGGCCTGGGGATGGAGAAGGAGCAGGGACTCGAGACCCGTGCTGGGCTGAGCTCGGTAAGGACCACATCAGTGCAAAAGAAGAAGCTGAGGATGTGATCTGAGCAGGTTCTTATTGTGTGAGAGGAAACCTGGAGCTGTTTCACTTCTCCGAGCGCCGCCGGATGGACCCGTGTCACGGGAGAAAGTAAAACCATCAAAGCGGGGAGTTATTTTTTGTTGGTTTTTTTTTTTTTTCTCCGGGTTTGGAAAGTTCATTTCCGAGGCAGAGCAGGGGAGCGACGTTCTTCCAGCGCGTTGTGGTGTTAGTTGGGTTTTGTTTGAAATATCTCCTGGATGGGAAGATAGGAGCTGACCAACTGTCCCTCTAAGTGGGCAGTGGGCGGTGAGAGGGGACGTTCCCCAGCAGCTAAAATCTCCGCCGTTCAATCAGGGCTGTGCTTTAGAAGTGCTGATTTTCCAAATACATTTTCCGAACGTATCGGCCTAAATCTCGTCCGACCCGTCCGTTGGTTTGTTTGGGGCTTTTTTTTGTGAAAAATGTAGTGGATTTTGTGTTTCGTGTGAACTGGTTATATATTGGATCTTCTTCTTAAGACTCGCTCGTCTAAAATACAGCACGAGGCGTTTTGGTATCCGGAAAAGTCCGTTAAAAGTATTTTCCAGCTTTTTTTGTTGGTGTGGTGGTGTCAGCGAGTTGCTGGTACCTCACGTGCCCGTGTAGCAGAGGAGAAGTGTCTTCCATCGGCGGTGAAGATGAAGGATGGGTTGGGTTTGCTTCGGGCTCTTGGCCAACGTTGACCATCCCCATGTCTGCAAAAGCTAAAAACCTCGTAGAATTTAGAGAAAGATTCTTTCCATCGGCTAAGTAGGATCTGGGGGTAGGAGGGATCTCTCCGCGTATCAGCAACACCGACGTTGCTTCGGGGTTGGAAGTCGTGGAATCGTAAAGTTGTTGTGGTTGGAAAAGACCCGGAAAATCATCGAGTCCAACTATTAACCCATCCCTGCCCGGGCACCACTAAGCCCTGTCCGTCAGCACCACATCTCCACGACTTTGAAATCCCTCCAGGGATCCCTTCAAGCCTGCGCTTGGAGATCTGGAAACCTCTTAGAAGCGAATGTTGGAGGAAACTGTGCTCCTCTCCTTTATCCTCTTGCTTGCAGATGGAAGTTTTTTGTGTGTTCTGGAGCCCAAAGACTCCCGATTTTCCAAGAACCTGATTCTCCAACTCTACTAATTGCTCTCCCACCAGGGTTGTGTTGGGTGTAGGTCCCACAGAGTTCGTGGGGCTTCTTAGAGCAGCAACCCCCTTGTCAAGAGGCGCCCAACGCTTGGCTTTGTAGGCGTTGGGAGTTGCAAGCCCAACAAGATGGAGTTGCCGTAGAGGAACGAGGAGACGACACCGCGGCCCAGTTGACGCTGGTGAGGAGCGTGTTCCGTCGCGCGCGTGTCCCTTCCCCCGCTCCGAGGGGTGCCGAAAACCAGGCTCCTGATCAGAGGATGATCCTTGGAGCAAATGTCCTCCTCACGAGTCCCCCGGGGCTTTTCCCTCCCGTTCCGTGTGGCCTCGTCCCCGTTGCGCCGCCCGGCTCGCGTTCAACTCCGGGAAGCTTGCTGCGTGTATCCGACACGTTCCTCGGGAACGCGGTAACCCCGTTCCTTGGGAATACAATTTGAGCTATGACATAATCCCTGGAGCAAGTGAGGAGCCATTAGCAGCTTCTTCCTTACGGCAGTTGGTGGAGCGGAGCCGCGCGCCTTGGGATTCTGCTCATTCCTGGGTATTTTCTCATGCTCCCAACGCGAACAGGTGGCGCCCTTCACCGGGGGGATGGGGTGGGAGGGGTGAGTTATGGTTTAAATCATTCAACACCTCGGCGTAGCTTCCTCTGTTTGTCTGAGTTCTAGAGTTGACCTCCGGAATTCATCAGGGATATACCCTTAATGGCCGCTCAAACTTGAGACCGGCAGCTCAACGGGAGAAGCTCGTCCCGGAGCGTGACTTCACGTGTGTCCCGTCAGTCGTGCGAAAGAGCTCGGCTTGGGAAAGAGAGAATTGGGGTGAATGTGAACGAGACGGAGAAAGAGCTTGAGGTGGCCCCAGCTAGAGCTACAACTGGGTCACGAGGGGTTACAAACAGTTTTACAACTTCCTGAAAGGAGGTTGGAGCCAGGTGGGGTCGGGCTCTGCTCCCAAGAAATGAGAAGAACCGTCCTCAAGTTGCCCCAGGGGAAGTTGAGGTTGGAACTGAGGAACAATTTCTTCCTGGAAAGGGTTGTCCAGGCGTGTGCCAGGCTGCCCAGGGCAGGGCTGGAGTCCCCCTGCTCCCTGGAGGGGTTTCCAAGCCCTGGAGATGTGGTGCTGAGGGACAGGGCTCCGTGGTGCCCTGGCAGGGCTGGGGCAACGCTTGGACTCGATGATCTTGAAGCTCTTTTCCAACCTAAGCGATTCCGATTCTGTGATTTACGGAGAACGTCTGGGACCACACGCGGCGTGCTCTGCCACGATGAGTAGGGTTCATACCAGTTGAGAGCTGGTCTCCAAGTTGTGAGGCTGTCCTACAGCCTGTTAGGGTGTTGGTCCAAGGGTCCGTGCTTGCCTCTTCTCCTCTGTGCAGCCATCAGAGCTTCAGCTCCCTCTGTCCAGCTTTCCCTTGGAAAAATCAGGCTAAAAATTAATCACTGTAATTAGAAACGTTAGTGGAGGATCTCAAAGCCCTTCATCGGGACAGCAAGCGGTTGGTGGGCGTCAGGAAGGGAGAAGGGCTACAGGGAGCAACGGTGGCATTTCCCTTTTTAACGTGGAATTCGGGAACAGTTGGGTTTCTGAGGTCGAAATCCTGCTTTTCTCCTGTGACCGGCCAATCTCTTCTCAGAGACGAGATTTTTCTCTAAATTTCCTTCTCCGGAAGCAAATCCACATTTAAGGTCTGAGAATCTTTGTGCTCAGCCCCCTTCTTGAGAACTTTAGGGTGGCTTCTTCCAAAGCCACCCAAAAGTGACTTCAGAGAAGAGGGACAAGATTTCGGTTGTTTTGACTTTTATCGTTAAACCTCTTTGAGCGGTGGGTCCCAACTCTGCGCCCAGTGAGCGGCGGGTTGCTTGGGAAGGAAGTGCTTGGGAAGGAAAGAGCTTAAGATGAAGACCTGAAGATGAAGGTCAAGGAGGAGATTTCAATGAAATATCCAGCCATCCCAAGCTGCCTGCCCGGGATTTGTTCCCCATGGGACTGTTCTCTTGGTGGGATCCTCGTGGTGGAGCGTCACTTGGAGCCGGCGTAGACAACGAGAGGTGGGAAACAGCAGCCCCTCTGCTAATCCTCCCTTGCTATCTCTTGGAGAGCTGCCTCCGTGGGTGAAAGGAGGGGGAACGGATTAAAAACCACGGAATTAGCGCGGCCGTCGGCTCCGGCGCTCGTTAATTAGTTGTCCTAGCGATTGTTCCATTGTTTGGAGGAAGCGGCTCGTTAGAAGCTCTTTGTCTGGGGGTTGGTTGGCACCTGCCGCGGTGGGACCTTGGACAACGGTGACAATTCCTCTGTCCCGGTGAAGGGAGGTGGGTGGGACTCTGAGGGGCTGCCTGGGGGATTCCATCGAAGGGATTCCACCAGAAAGCAGATCTAGAAACCTTGCTGGTGGGGCCGGTGTGAGGTGTTTTGTGTTCAGTTTGAAGGGCGTAGCAAGGCCTGTTCCAACCAAAGCTCCGCATGGGGGGAGGCAGAACTTTCTAGAAGATGCTGCTTCCTCTTTGTCACCTTTCCCCTTTCCATGCGCTTCTTGGAAGGATTTGTTCGTGTGAAGCCTTGTGTGAAGCTCTTCGTGTGAGATCTTCTCAGAAGAAGAGAGTTGGGAAATCAGAGATTCATAGAATGGTTTGAGTTGGAGGGGACCTTCAAGATCATCTTGTTCCAACCCCCTTGCCATGGGCAGGGGCACCTCCCACTAGACCAGGTTGCTCAAAGCCTCATCCAACTTGACCTTGAACACTTCCAGGGGTGGGACATCCTCCCAGGAGTACATATGGGACTGGTCGTGTTCTTCTCACCTGCAACCAGAGCTCCCGCCGCCGTAGAACGCCCTCAAAGTGCTGACAGTGTCGTGCCATCGCTGCCGGCCTCACCCCAGTTGGAGTCTTCTTCTAGAGCAAAAAGAGGGTCGGGGAAGGGTTGCACTGGTGGCCGGAGTGGTCCACCTGGTGGTGGTGTTCCATCACATTTTCCTGAATTTTTCGTGGTACTAAACAGAGATGAAGGAAGTAGAGCTTGGGTGGGTTTTTTTTGTCTTTGAGGATGGTTGAGCATCCATGGGGGAAGGGACCTGGGAAAGGAGAAGGGAATGTTGTGGCTCAAGGTAATTAGTTAGGAGCTGGAGTGTGGCCAGAGAAGGGCAATGGAGCTGGGGAAGGGGCTGGAGCAGGAGTGTGGGGAGGAGCGGCTGAGGGAGCTGGGCTTGTTGAGCCTGGAGCAAAGGAGGCTCAGGGGAGACCTTCTGGCTCTCCACAGCTCCCTGAAATTCAGGAGCTTGGAGCCAGCGGTGGTCGGGGTCTGCTCCCAAGGAACAAGAGGACAAGAGGAAGTGACCTCAAGTTGCCCCAGGGGAGGTTGAGGTTGGACAGGAGGAGAAATGTCTTCTCCACAAGGGTTGTCCAGGCGTGTCCCAGGCTGCCCAGGGCAGGGCTGGAGTCCCCCTGATCCCTGGAGGGGTTTCCAAGGCGTGGAGATGTGGTGCTGAGGGACAGGGCTCCGTGGTGCCCTGGCAGGGCTGGGGCAACGCTTGGGCTCTATGAGCTTCAAGGTCTTTTCCAACCAAAAGGAGTCGACGATTCCATGATTTCTGTCGCTGAAGCAGCGTCGCTGTTGCCGATACACGGCCCAGAACATCTGCAGGTTTGAACGGTGAGCCAGCAGAGTCCTCACCAGCCTTGATTTTTGCAGGCTGGGGGAATTTCAGCTGAAGTCTTCCCTGAAAGCAGCTGCTCCAGCCATCCCCTTTTTCCACCTCTTCTATCCATCTGGAACAGCCGGAGTGATGAAAATTCCCAATTAACCGCCTGCGAGAAAACGAGGGAACGCCAGCCGGGAGCCAACCGCTTCTCCCTCCCTAAGCTGACACGTAACCCCATCCCCGTTCCCAACTTGCATCCCAACGTCCCGGAGGTTACACCCAACCCAAGTGGGCGCGTCGCTCGTGGGGCCGACGGAGCGATGGCCCCCGAGCAAGGAGGGAGATGAGGGACAAGAGAAACTTCAACCGCAGGTTTATTCCGATCCCCAAGGTCTATCTTTACCCCTCTTGGCTCGAGACGCCGCTTCCATTTGTAAAATCCCACCAGAAACATCCAGCTTGGCATCCGACTCATGCCGGGCATGTCGGCCTTGGCTCGGCCTCCTCACCACGGCTTCAGGAAGCTTCTCCCTCCCTTCCACAGGTGCCTTTCCAATTTTACGATTCGTTTCGAATGCGTCGGATTGGTGGGATTTCTAATTGCGAGCTCCGGGCGGATGCAATTACCGTTAATTAAGAAAGCATCCCGGGGCCGGCCCGGAGACTTCTTGGAGTTGGGAGGTCTGGAGATCCGGGCTATTGAGGCCAACGGGGGGGGGAATCGTGCGATATTGAAAACGGGATTCGATGCCTCACGCCTCCCTTGGTAATTTTTACCGGGATGATCTCACCTCAATCCTCTCGTTGATTTGCCACTTGGCTCATTGGATTCCTTGGCCGTTGACCCACCTCAACCCCACCGCCTTATCCGTCAGTCTCCGTGGGCTGTGAAGGGTAAGGAATTGCAGGAGCTGCCGGAGGACGTGCTGGTGTTGGTCCTACAACCGGGTTCCCTTCTCCTGGATGAAATCCCAGCTCATTGTTGAGTTGCTGGCGCGAGTCTTCCTGCAGATCTCCCTCAAAAATCAGGGCTGGTGGTGGGGAACGCCTAATGAGGTCACGTCACCGGGGACGGTTTGGACGCAGGCGCGTCCCCGCGGTGCTTGGAGCTCCTCATGGGCCGCTGAGCTTGCACGTGAGTCTGCTCCGTGCCTGGAGGTGGAGGAGTTTCTCCTTGGGTTGGGAGTCTGCTCCCTGGTGGATGTCTCAAGGAGGCGCCTGAGGGAGCTCTGCTCCCATCCTGGGTGGTTGTTTCTTCTTTCTGTTGTGTAACTCCTGAAGGTCAGCTCCTAAATCCTTCTTTGTGTTAGGAACGGGCTGTTTCCAGAGAATCACAGTCGTTTTGGTTGGAAAAGACCTTTAAGATCCTGGAGTCCAACCACTCCCCCATCCCTGCCAGGACCCCACTGAGCCCTGTCCCTCAGCACCACAGCTCCAGGGCTTGGAAACCCCTCCAGGGAGCAGGGGGACTCCAGCCCTGCCCTGGGCAGCCTGGCACACGCTTGGACAACCCTTTCCAGGAAGAAATTGTCCCTCAGCTCCAACCTGAAGCTCCCCTGGGGCAACTTGAGGCCAGTTCCTCTTGTCCCATCACCTGGGGAGAAGAGATCTCACCACTACTTCAGCCCAACCTCCTGAATGTCAGGGAGTTGTGGAGAGCCAGAAGGTCTCCCCTGAGCCTCCTTTTCTCCAGGCTGAACAAGCCCAGCTCCCTCAGCCGCTCCTCCCCACATTCCTTCTCCGGACCCTTCCCCAGCTCCGTTGCCCTTCTCCGGCCACGCTCCAGGACCTCCATCCTGCTGCGCTGAGCCCCAAGACACAGCTCTTCCAAGACCACCTCCTACCTGCAAATCTCCTCTTGATTTTTTTTTTTTTTTTT
>VWZK01019081.1:0-26861 GCA_013396935.1 Baryphthengus martii | reverse complement strand
AGTATTTAAAGTATCAAAGGTTTTCAGAGAGTGTCATTGTGTACGAAATACTATCTCCATATATGAAATACCAAATTTTGAAGACAAAGGCTAGCTCAAGACATGTATTAAAGACTGAAAAAGGGTAAAACATGACTCCTGAAGTTTCAGAAAGAATTTCTTTTGCTTGTTGATTTTAGATAGAAATTACTACAAATAGCACTGTTCAAAACATCAAGAGCCATTTCTCACTCCAAAAATTTTTCTGACAGGAGTCCAAAGTAGAAATACACGTAACAAAATGTGTAGAAGAGTAATTCCTTGCATTAGATATTTGTTCAAACTCCTTTTTTTACCTCAGTGGAGGTTGTCTGAAATTACAATAATTCAAAACATGCAGACCAGGAAAGGACTATGGTCAGAGGATTTGGAAATATTTTAATTTAACATTTTTTCAAAGCACATTCAGACTGCAGATCAGATTAAAAGATAGACGGTTGTATTACTGGCTGTTTCTATATTAATTTTGTTGCAGTGAAGAAAATTTGTTTATATAATAGCTTCCAGCTAGAAGTAAATTCCTTCTCCCTCATACTGCAGAGATCTGTTGACAAAAAAACGTCATTCACACTTTGAACCTCCTTTAAATATGCTCTGGAAGAGTAGCTCAAAGAATTTAAACCAACCTATTGTATGTAGATGCTATCTGTGTGTCGTAAGTGATTGGCTGTCTTACAGATTGTTGCATAGATGTGATTTATGGTTTGATTATAAACGTAGGAGATTTTTCTTTTACAGTACCATTAATTTTATTTATTATTACCCCTCCTTGTAGACATAGTCTATAAATTCTTTAACACATAAATTAATTCTCATAATTATGAATGCTGTAAAAAACTCTTTTGTACACTTGTAAACATATTTCTGACAGTTGAGATAAACCACTCTACCCAAGCTCTAGTCTTACTTTTATTTAAATGTTACTTTATCAGTGCGGCTCCAGAAAAAAACCAGCCAACTGTACTTCAAATGGGAAGGTAGGACTGCAGAGTCTATACAAAAGTAGTCATTCTTCAATCAACTTAGTTGAAGATTTAAAAAGGAACTATGCTTTGTATCAACGTTATGCACATTTTAGCAGTCTTTCATAGGAAATATTCTGCAGAGAGTTTCATAACACAAATTTTCAGTGCATAAACAATACTTACATTGATTCAGTTCTTCTGAATGAATCATTTTGTATCTATGGAAGTGTTGTTGTTTATTTACTTTCACATCAGTTGGAAAATATATTAAAACAATCTGCCATTATTAATCAGAAAGACACTGCCTTGATTTTCCTTTAATTTCTCTGAAATGGTACCTGGCTATATGAATTGAAAATAAAGATTATAAAGAATCTCTTTTCTTTGCTCACTTTCCTCCCAGTAAAATTTGTGGAGTGACTCTAACAAAGTGTGGGTTTTGTACATATAGAGGAAATCTAGCCGTCCTGCTAGTTTCTGAGCCCTGAGGTATCTGAGTGAAGGAATCAAGAATTGCCAGAATTAAGTCCAATTGTCAGTGTAACTCAAATTTATATTACTGGGACATCTGAAAAAAACAGAAAATTACTCAGTAACAACAATAAAAGATGCTTTCTAGAACAATAATAGACATTGTTTGATACAAAGAAAACAAACCTAGATTATTACTGAGAAATCCAAACCAAGCTCCTAAGTAGAATTTTTCAATTAGATAAAGAAAAAAAAAAAAAAGGTATTATGCAGTATATATGATCTCTAATCTCTATATAAGGATGTTGTAATGTCAGGGTCAAAGAAAGGATGCTTTCACACATCATAGCATGAGAGATGCCGGCTAATAATGCCAGAAAGCACCACCTTCATAAGTCTTAAATCAAGAATCTGTCTTAGTAAAGACCACTGCAATACCAGGTCACTGACATTCCCAGGAACGATTATCAAGTCAAACATTCTTGGCTTACTCTAGTCCCATAGACATACCAGACTAATGCAGAAGTACCTCCATTTTTTGAGTACCTGTCTGACCACAGTTTGTTCCTCTGAGTGATTTAAGAGACAAGATTTAAGGCAGCCAAAACCCTCCTGCTCTCCCCAAAAATCCAACCAATTTGGACCTCAGATAAGATCTGAAGTCCCTCTTTGTACCACATGAAGAGCACCTACTAGAAGTTTAATAATCATAAAAACTTAATCTAATGAAAGGTTAATGTGTTATGGCAGACTCTTACATGAGGCAAAGTGTAATAGGGTTTGGAGGGCAAACCTACTCATACAGTTTGTCAGCAGCTTTCACTTGGCTTCTGAGGCAATGGGATAATTATCTGAAGAGTTTCAAGGGGGCTGCTGCTACTGATAGAAGAGCTTTTAAACAGTGCAAAGACCCAGGTGACCTGCTGGTCTAGAAGTGATAAAATAATCATATTCCATCACTCACTGTAACAAGCTATTACCAGAGCACTTACTCTAACACTGCTCAAAGCCTATAGAATGAAGACACAGACAGGGCATTTTCCAGTGTGTCCGTGACATGCATACCTTCTTGCAAGATGAAGCCTTAAACAATACTATTATTTTAGGACCTCAGAGTGAGACAAAATATCATTAAAATATTATCCTTACATCCATTTAGACTACGTAACTGGTAAACAAAGCACGTTTAGCAAAAGGTGGTGGTAGAACTACTGTACTCACACCAGTATAACAACTCCTGCTGTATCTTGCTGTGCTACATCACAGCAAGGGAAACACCAGAAAACTGATGTTTGCCTCTGAGAAAAAATATTTGATTGTTTTGGTGATACTGCAGCTCTTGCTGACCTTGCTGTGAAGACGACCAGTATCCTAACCACTCAAGTATGCGTGATACTCTGTCATATATAAGATTACATTAAACGAACTAACCAGTTCAGTCTCAATAATCCAGTCGAACTGCTACTGTTCAAGCAACTGAACAACTTTGTGGAAAAATACTGCATCTGGAAGTGGTAGAGATTTTTTTTTGTAAAGCAAGTTTTTCAGTCCAATCAGACTTAGCGCTGAGTTTGGCAAAAATTATATGTTATTATAGATCTTTCTAAATGCAGGTTTGTAAAAATTATGCCAAATCTAAAATATTAAAACAAGGAAGATGCCAAGACCTTACTTATACGGCCATTTAAAATGTAAGGAGTTTAAAGTATAGTATTTGATAGGAAGATGTTACAAAAGTGTGCCTTCACTTGTTGCACCTGACTGTTCTTTTATTTTCTTTTTCTCTGATCTTCTGCTTACAGCACTGCACAAATCAAAGGTTTCCTCAGATCAGCCTACATTAGCATAGTCTTCATAGTGTTTATTAAGGATACCTCATAACATATGCCATTGTCTACGAAGTAGACTTAAAAATATATATCAGAGTCTACGAGGCATTAATTCATCAGCATTACAGAGTGAACAGCTGGCAAAACTATATAGTGGCAGCAGAATGTAGACGAACACAAGGAAGTAAAGAGATTCCATAGGATCTGTCAAATTATGTACTGATCTAGTCATAGAAATCTCAAGAGCATGGATTTGTGGGGGTTTTTTCTTCCTTGCATCCTCCCACTTGCTGGAGGGGCTTAGTGGAGGACACTGAAGCAGGAAATTCTGCTTCGCAATTGGGGTAGAAGTATAATGGGTTGTTGGTACCTTATTTAATATCACAGCAAAGCAATATTTGGCCAGCAACAAATATTGATGCAGTTTTTCTGATTATTTCCTTTGAGAATAAACAACAGAACTTAAATTTTCAAAGTAACATCAAGATCTGATAACTAATACATATTTGGTAACATCAGCAAGTGCCTCAGACACACTGAGAATTTTTAAATCCTGTATGTTTGAAGATTATGCATTTAGTAAGGAGAAATCCACCTTATTTCTGTGCCTTTTTTTCTCATTTACTGGAATTCATCTCTATATTTTAACAAGCTCTACTTTTAACAGTATTTAAGACTGAATTTTGATAAATTAAAGAACAAGGCCATAAAAAGCTCCTCTGGGCATTGCACTCTGTGTGTTTCTGCTTTAGATTCATAATTCCCCTGAATATTTTGTGCCTGATATAGTCTAGAGTAGTAAAAGATTGGATAACACACATATGATCTCCTTTAAAGCTACAAGAGGTAGAAAAAGGGAAAAGCCTTCACAACATCTCATCTGAACTTCAGTGACAATGGCATATATTTGAATGTATTTTTCACAGGTTCTTCCAAAACCACTTAAAATCTTGCACACACCAAGGCCTCCACTATATCTCAGTGAACTGTGCCATGTGTAGTCCTTACTCAGTACCAAAACTATAGGTACACTCTAACAAACATGCAAGGCCTGCTTCAGTGCCTTATATTTTGCTCCAGGGGAGAGTAAGTTACCTATTCTTCTCAGGAGACATACTTTATTTTAATAGCACTTCATGAGAAAGAAATTGCAAGGCGTTAAGCAACACAGCATCTACCTCAGATCAGGCTCCTGATTGCTCTGACCTCCAAATTGGTTTTCAGAGAATAAGCAAGCATATCAACTTTAGGTGCCACAAGATGGGTGGTCATAATGCAGAAGGGCTGATAAACTTCTGGGAAGAATTCATTCTAAAGTAAGCCAAGCAACAAGAAGGTGAAGACTCTAGATTAAGTAAAAACGTTCTGAACAAGTAAGTGGTATATTTCCTTTTGCACAAGATAGCAACGCATGTCATCACATGCTTTAAAATAAGGTAACCTGCTATTGTACTGCTTTATTCATAGCACAGATTGTGTTTTGGATCTTTGGCACTTTTCCTCTCACAGCTGCTTGTCTCATATTTCCATGGCTCTTCTGCATGGAAACTCAGACACCCCTCACCCTTGAACCTCATGAGCATTCTTCAAAGGCCTTGGAGCATAGCCATGTAAAAATAAAGCACTTTAGCATTACAGCTTGTGACAGCCAGAAAATATCAGGATTTTTACCTGGAACTGGTACAGCTACACAAATAAATAAAATAGTATTATATTAAAGGGACAGGCAGACCAACCATTCAACGTGTAGTATAAACAAATCCATAGCATCTTGATCATGCTTAACAGCCCTTTGAATCATATATACTGCCTTACAGTCAGATTTTTCTGTCCCATGAAACACATATCATAAGCATTCCTGTTATACAACAGATAAAAAATAGGCTATTCAATTTTTATTTATTTAAAAAACCCCGCTGCTATAAAGCAGCAGGCATTGCCCAGAAAGAGCTGTGACTGTGGTATAGATATTCCACACAAGTATGGTAGGCTGCTTCAAAAATTTGCTCAACCTGTTGCACCTCAGGATTTTGAACCAGGGTCTCCCACACACTAAGTGAATCCCCTGACTACTAATAGATAGAGAAAGAGGATAAGAAATACCTGTGCCTTTTGTGTTTTTCTGATGGGCTTTCCTCCAGAAACAGCAGCACAA
The DNA here is from genome assembly GCA_013396935.1 of Baryphthengus martii. NCBI lineage: Eukaryota > Metazoa > Chordata > Aves > Coraciiformes > Momotidae > Baryphthengus > Baryphthengus martii. The sequence continues at coordinate 21,402 of VWZK01019081.1, read as the reverse complement.
ACTTTCCTCAAAACTGAGACATTTACATAAATCAATTTGAATTCAACAAACTGGAATGTACTTGCAAAGGGCTGCTTCTGTAAAAAAAAAGTTCAGGTACTTCTCTGACCCTAGTGCCCAAGCAGGAAGCTACTATTGTCATTTTAAAGATCATGAAATCAAGATGTGGGCAGGCTTGGTGTCCAAATAGAATCAGATGTAAACAGTCTTGCTCCCAGTATCCTACTCCAGCTAGTCAGTAATATTCCTACACCCAAATCACCAAGTTGCTGGAAAGAAAATTTGTGTGATAAAATACAGGAAAGCATTCAGCTGCACAAGAAACCTTTGTCAATCTAGATTCACAAAAAAGCTACCACAAGAAGATATTGCAAACCAAATGTAATTAGGAGTGTAGATAATAGTTTTAACTTGACAGACTTAAAAATGTTGAAAGCCTTCATAAGATCTTCTCTGAGTAGAAAAAAAAAAAAAATGCAGCAAAAGAACTTGAATATGTCTTAACTTTTATATTCAATATGTCTTAAATGACTGGTTACAACTGAAATAGCCTCAAGCAAGGCCATTCAAGGTCACTTGACCAAAGCCCAAGTAGTTTATGAAATTTTACCTAATTTGAAAAAAAGATAATTTTAGGAGGTAATAGACACTGTCTACAGCTCGACTACCTCATGTTACGTGGCATCTGTGAGAATTACATGATTCTAAGTATAGGCAAGCGTTCCCTCTATGGCACCTAGAACATTAGTTGACAAGGAACACCAGTGCTTTCAATGGTAAATTTTTACTAACCAATGGCGCTGACTTTTTGAGGCTGAACTACACACACAAGAGAATAGTGAAGCGAAGACAGGGTAGATCAAACGAGGAAAGTTTTATAGACAATCTGAAACCAAACTCAGAAACCAAACTAACGAAAGCATCCATGTGAAACAGCTAATGCTTAAGTTATTCTCAGATGAAATCGTTGGCTGCTGTTCTTTTTAACACGGCAAATATAATACAAAACCACACATACCCCATGATGTATTTGTCTTTACCATATATCTAATCCTATACCATTGCTGAGTTAGGTGTTTCTTAATAACATTTCCTTTGGAAAATAGAGTGGCCAACAGTATCTTGCAGTGGTCCCTAGTGATTTTTCCCTTCTGTCTGTACTATACTTGTATCTTGAAGCTATGTGGCTCCTCTTGCATGTGACATCAATTCCTTTGATTAAACACGTACAAGGTCTATAGAGATTCTGTTTACAAAATGGTTTGTTGTTTTTTTTTCTTTTCTTTTCTTAAGAGGAAACCCAAATGGACATAATTAAAGTTCTGCTTGCTCTTCTCCACAGCATTTCACAGTAAACCGTGAGGGTTAGGGGGTGCAATCGTTATTTTTCAATTTACACATTGAATGACCTTGCTAGGTAGACAGGACTTCTGTGTGGCTTTGAGAATACCCCAGAGGAAAAAACAGAGCTCTTCACACTGACAGTATTTCAGCAGTTGTTTGACTCATTAGGAATCCAGCAATGTCAACCACTGATAGCATCAGCACTATCTCTTTCTCCTCTGCATTCCCAATCTAGCAAGCTAGAGAGATGTGTAGATGGTAAATAAATACGAGACAAGTGCTATGGTGATGAAAGAGAGGAAAGCTTCAACCCTGCTAAAAAGTCCTGGACACATCTGAAGGATTTGGCTCAGTACTTAACTAAGCACTTGTTCTCTCTTTGCAGACTCTGCAACGAATGGAGGCTGTGGCTGGAAGACTGAGCAAGGTAGGTCTAGGCACATATGAAAATGCAGGAAAAAAACAGATGATGATGCTGTCCATCTAGGCTTTTCCCTTGCCAGACAAAACTGTTGCTTAAAGTTACTGTGAAAACACAGCAAACATTGGGCCTGACTGACCTTCTACATGCACCTATAAACCAGCAGCTAAATTGCTGAAGAAGTAAAAGGTCAGAATCCTGTCATTCTCCAGACTGCTAACTAGAGCTACTAATAAAATCCTACTGGAATTCAGTGCGAAAATAAGGCTGTAGTACATAATCTCAAAAATAAATGCAAAGGGATAGATGAGAAACAGATACCTTTAATACTCCATGATATATTATTACTGCGATGCAACATGACTTTCTTATGTAACTCTGTACTCCCAAGTGACAAAAACATATTGCTAGGCAAGAGGCTTGCTTATTTAATAGGAATAATACATTTAGATAGCTACATGCAAAATTGTACATTTCCATTTACAGAGCTCACAGAGTCTGGCTTAATGCAGATATAAGCTGTTCTGCCTGTCTTGATGAGCCACAGTGAAGGAAGCTAAGGATTAGTCTGATCAGCTGGATGGAAGGAGAAATAAATACTTTGCTGGAATCAGGGCAAAAAAAAGATCTTTTTTGACCAACTTGTAAGAAAACGTACAGATCTTAATCATTAAATGACAATGAAAGGATTTTGACTTTAGTATGGTAGGTAAGAAAAAGACTACTGAGGTTATTATGAACAAGTCTGAGATATGTCAGAGCAAGCAAGTATGAAAGTCTGAAATAGAAGGCAGTGAATCAGTTCATCATAGCAAAACAGGAATGCTTTGCAAGGTATCACTTGTCGTACCTGATGTGCACTAATCCAAACAATTTCTACCTTTCATCTTCTAGGTCAGGTGAAACACACAGACTAAACACAGGGTAAGAACAGTGTGTTCTGATTACTTATATGTGTGTGTGTGTCTAAATATCTTTTGGATTAAAACATTTACTTGTTATTTCATAGAATCATAGAATGGCTTAGGTTGGAAGGGAACACAGAGATCATCTAATCCAACCTCCCTGCCATGGGAAGGGACACTTCTCAATTAGATCAGTTTGCTCAAGGACTCATCCAGCTCGGCCTTCAACACCTCCAGGGAGGGGGCATCCACAGCTTCTCTGGGCAATCTATTCCAGAGTCTCACCATCCTTGTATTGAAGAACTTCTTCCCAAGATCTAGTCTAAACCTATTCTCCTTCATCTTAAAAAACATTTCCCCTTGTCCTATCACTGGACACTCTTGTGAAAAGCCCCTCTCCAGCCTCCTTGTAGGTTCCCTTCAGGTATTGGAAGGCAGTTATAAGGTTCCCACAGAGTCCTTTCTTCTCTAGGCTCAACAATCCCAGCTCCTTAAGCCTATCCTCGTGGCAGAGATGTTCCAGACCCTGGATCATGTTTGTGGCCCTCGTTTGGACTCATTCCAACAGATCTGTGTCCCTCTTATGATGGGGACACCAGAACTGGATGCAGTATTCAAGGCGGATTCTCACAAGAGCAGAGTAAAGGGGGAGAATCACCTCTCTTGATCTGCTGGTCACAATCCTCCTGATGCATCCTAGGATATGGTTGGCCTTCTGGGCTGCATGAGTGCACTGCCAGCTCACGTTGAGCTTCTTGTCAATCAACATTCCCAAGTCCTGCTCTTCAGGGCTACTCTCAATCCACTCTGTATCCAGTTTGTAATTGTGCCTGGGATTGGCCCAACTCAGATGCAGGACCTTGCACCTTGACTTGTTGAACCTCATGCAGTTTACACTGGCCCATTTCTCCAGCCTGTCCAGGTCTCTCAATTAATTTCTTTGATATGTAAGAGAAGAGTCCTAAGTCTAAACAGCTATTTCTCTCTAACAATATTGAGCTACATGCAATTTTGCCTTGCATCTTTGTTTACACTGAGGAAGCAGATAGGAATACATTTGATAAATTTCAAAACAAAGCAAAAATTAAAACATTTTGACCTTAACGTAAATATTTTTGCATCCTTTTTAAACAATGTTTTATTAAAATACACCATTTTACAGAATGTTTCCACTTTTACATAATGACATTCTCTTACAGAAAAAAACCAAACAAGTTATGACAAAAGTGTTGGTATTCCACGAAGGATTAAAACAATGAAAAACTTATATAATGTTCTTTGGTTATTGAAAACTGAAGGGAATGTAGAATCAGTGTCTTTCTGTATAACTCAATCCCAAAAGCATGCTTCTTTCAGTATTTTTTCCTATTAGAAAAGCAATGCTGAAAAACAGTTAAGTTGTAGCTGCTATTGCCTTTGCAGACGAGTCTTTTCCTTCCGTGTTCATTTATTTCCCATTATTCTCCAAAAAGTTCTTTTGCTGCCAGCCAAGTTAAGTATCATTTCTGGCGAAGGAGATCAAACAGGACCTGAACTTTTTGCCACTTACACCAAGAACACAGTATTTCACTGTTCTGTAGCAGCAGCTAAAGGACACAGATAGGGCCCATTGAAATGGAGATATGCCAGATTCCCCACTTCTGTAAACCAGATCTCATAGATTTGCTAACTCAGCCACTACTTTATGGTGTTATAAAGCTACCCACAACAGTAAAGTTTACCCCTACTCCGTGTTGGTGTGATAAGAGAAGATGATCCAAGAGAAGCTGGCCCAATAAGCATTTATTGTTCTTCTCTATTTAATGTCATTTTTTTTTTAATTATAAGGAACACTTTTGTGACAGCATATCTGACTGTTTATGAAGTTATAAAAAACACAAGACAAAGATCACACAAGTAGATGCGATCCACACACAGCAGTTCTCAGCACTCCCCAGTACCCAAAAACCACCTTAGGTCCCTAAGCTTTTCCATCAGCATACTCTGAGGAGGCTGAAGGATGTGTGAAATCTCTTCCAGTACAAGCAGGCAGCATTATATTGACTGCATGCTGAAGGTGCTGTTGATCCCCATGAGTACATGGAACCCATTGCAGTCATGAATGGGTTTCTGATACATCCACCGCAGTGCAGAGTGTGTATATCACATGTGTGAAGGACTAAAATCGTCCCACTTTTAGTCAAAACCAGCTCTTTGTGAATTGCGCAAGTGCATAAGCATAGTCATATTTACCTAGCACATATTTTACAGGACAGCAGTATCCTCTCTCCCCCATGATACTGAACACCAGAAGCTTTCTGTTCCCAAATGTGAGTGTTCATCCATTTTTCACTGTTACTCCACAGACAGTTAGACCACAAAAGGAATGAAGTACTAGAAATAACAAAGTCTAGCAGTTGGATGCAGTCAGGTATGCTGCTTATAAATTGAAAAGCTGAAGGCAGACAGTAAGGTAACAGATAGATAGCATTTTGTCCTTTAGTTTCTGAATTGGTGAAATATTAGCTTGATTTTAGGCATTTCAGGTATAACTGAAAATGACAAGTCAAGTTTTGTTTTAAAAAGAATAGAAATAAAACTCAGTTCAAGTTGAGTATTAAAATATTAAAAAACACATCTTATTCATATACATAGCCTCCGTTGGTAAAACAGAATATCTGGTGAGTATACACTGTTGGAAGAGTAGACCTCTTCAACTAAACACAGAATTTTTTTTCCTCCCTTGTAGTTAGTTCCTCCCACATTCCAACGAAAAAAAAAAAAAAAGAAAAGAAAAGAAAAAAGAATATTCTAATGTAAATTTATATTACAACAGCTGTATTAAGAAAGTTGGACTAACTTCCTGAGAATAAAAACTAATTACCCAGATATTCTTTCTTTGGTGTTCATTAATTTGCCTAATAGAAAACAACTGAAATTCAGTATCATTTAGTTTACATAATGAGTACCATGCCGAATCTGTGCTATCAAGATGTTACCATGCCTTACATCAGCAGATAAGCCAGTCCAGCATTTTCCAAAACCAGTAAAGAACAACTAAAACTGTACAGGATAGGTCAGAGACTAATGTTTTCGGTCATGGGACTTTAACCATGTGATATATGATTCAATAGATGTGGATCATATCTATGAGGTAATGCACTTAAGCTGGCATACTGATGTCAGCTGTAGGACACTGACTTGGCATGCACAAATCAATGTGCATGGCAGATGATGTGAGCACATACTACATTCATTTACATGATTACTCTTAAGGGCTGCATCTGATCTGGGAACCGGTGACTAACACTTGAGAGAAATCAAGGGCTGCTTTTTGAAACTGTCTCTAAGCTGTGGCCAGTTGTTAAAGTCTGGCTTCCTCAAATCAAGGCAGTTAAAAGGTTGAATATAAACCATACCGAGGTGCAGTCTAACTTTATTTGGACAGCACCCAGAAACATTCACATATTCGGTTGCATATAGGATGTGTTTAAATAAGCAGCAACTCAACACCTGTCAGCTGCTACACTTGAATTAGCACTTAAATTCAGAACAGGAGAACCTTTTTTAAGAAAAACTCTTGATTCTCTGGACTTATCACACACTGGTTTGAATCACAGAGCAAACTTAAGGCATGTAAACCAGATTTCTTTCAGAGGAAACTAAACCAGACCAGAAGCCATGATCCAAATGCACACCAAAGCATCCTAGCCTCTAAGGATCTGAAATAAGCACTAGCTCTTCAGATGGTTTTGAGACACCTGCACAGTAGGGATATTTGGGCCAACTGGCCAAATTAGACTGAGTCTGACATAGCCCCCTGAATCATGCTTAGTCTAATGTAGGGACTTCAGCAATAGCCACTTTGATCTACTGAGCAGTTGCTGGTAATGTGCTGAGTCACTCCCCAATGCAGATGAGTATAACCCAATCAAAAAAAAAGAACATTAATGTCTTTCGTGTAGATCTAAAGGTGGACCTTAGCAGATACAATGACTGAGCTCAGGAATGATGATTTAATTATAAAGTCATGCAGATATGTTATCATGCGTAACTGTGCACAGCTTGGTCAACTGACCAACTGGAGCTGCATGTGTTGGAATAGAGTCAACCCACACTATGATAAAACTTAGCATAGATCTGGCTTCTGGAACCATAAAACAGCTATGTGTGATTCAGTTATACAGTTAAATGACAGGAATATGAGGATAATTACCAATTTCCTAGCCTAAATGTTCCTCCTAATTACAAACTGGCTGTGTCCTGAGGGACACTGTTCTCTAACTCGAGTGTTAAGCAGCATTCAACTGGAGCTTCACTGACACAATGTGAATAAGGAATAGTAAATCACATAAAATATACTAGTGGATTGAAAAGGGCATCTGTAGATAAATGAGAATGAAACAAAGAGCTCCGGAAAATCTTATGCTTCTTGAGGAAACTTCATGAATTAAACATTACTACACTATTTATTTCTTACAGAGAAGGACAGGAGTTATCCATGGTGTTACAAGTTTGAGACAAAATTACACCTAAAAATTCAGTAGTCAGGACTGACAATACAAAAATCTACTCATTTCTCCTATTTCTCATCTATTTCAGCTGTGTGTATTTACCTGGGTGTCACTTAGTGGCCACAGTTTTACACATATTTCAAGCTAAGGTGAACACAAACCAGAGAAAATTCCAGCCCGTAAAAGGACAGTTTGGCAAATAGGCTGAAAAGGGCTATATTACCAGGGAAGTCAAACTTAACATACAGGTTGTTATGTGCTACCTCCAAGTGTATTCATCTCAAATATCATTCCTTAGATGAAATAATAATTTGCTACTGGTGACTATTGAGATGTGAGAGACTAACGGCCTAATCTTTACCTGCTACTCAGAGCCAGTTTTCAGCCTCAGTGGGTCTACTTACGATACTATTACTTCAGAGGTTCATAATCAGGATCATTATTTTTTTTTTCCATAGTAAACAGCAGCAGCTGGTAGAGCTATAATTTCAAACAACTACAGTAATAAAATAATCATCTGACAAAAATCAAAGAGGCAAAAATGATGCATTAGCAAATCTGAAAGATAATATTTAGTTTAGTTGTTTCGGCCAATTCTTCAAAGAATAGTCCCTTTGTGTGTCGTTTCTACTAGGATTGTACTGCATATCCAACATGAACATTGCTACTACTGGATCAGAACTGTGACTTCCCAATATATTTTGACTGCTCAACCACAGGGAATAGTTAAAAAAGAGTTCTTGATTCTACTAGATACAGTATCAAACACGGAGGAATGGTATCTGCAAAACAGTGATACAAAAAGCTCACTCTGTATTGTTTATTTGAAAGTAGGAAGCAGAAAATTATGTTTCCAAAGAGATTTTGCTACAGTCATTTTTCTCCCTCTGATGTACTAAACTAGCACACAACTGCATCACTATTGTTAGAGTTTGAGATTGCAGTATAGGCTGAATCTAATTAGGCAGGGAAAATACAAAATTACTGGAGCAGCCAACAGTGTTATTTGAGACAAACATTTTGAAAAAGTACCTGTGTTTGACCTGGTATCTTAATTTTAGTTATTTCGGGGCAATGTTTATTCTACTGCAGCTTCTCTTACAACAATTTATTCTGTAAGATTTTTGCTTTTGTATGTACTCAAATAAGTGAACAAACCTACGCAGTTGTTCATTTTTACAGGTTAAAAAGTTCCAAATAACATTTTTTCATTAATTAACTGGATATTGTGGCAGTAGAGGTCTTGTTAGGGCTTTGTTAATGATGAAAGCCCTGTTAACTGATACTTTGCAGCTTTTTGGACAGTACACCAGTTTATTGATTAACAATTCAATCATTAAAAAATGTATTTGTAATAACAAGACTAACAGTCACTGAAAATAAGTCCCACAGGCAGTAAGGGCAGTCTAATCTAAAATATCAGAAACAGCAGTTATTATCCACCATCCCAAATGAACACTTAATAACCTGGAACTAAATCCCTTCAGGCTCCATTTATGATATGTACACACTTCTGCTGCAGTGATGACAAATACTGCATGTTCGCAGAACTAATGACCCCTCTATAATATGTACTAGGGGGCTGACAATTGTGTGGAATGGGTCTGTCAACAAACTAGCAGAGTGTAGCCATGTTTGAAAAGTTTTATGCCTAAATCACAGGCAAATTGCAGTACTTCCAACCCATAATAAGCCCCTCTGGAGCCATATCAAAATTCTGTATCATGTGTTTGGTCAAGACAGTTTCTGCATATGCTTTGTTTATTTTCAGTTCAGCTACCTTTGGCCATTATAGATAATTAAGGGCAATACCTGAAGGAAATTAATACGTAACATTTCACTGTGTTCTGACAAGATACTAGTCTCTCATAGGATGTTTTATTGCCTTAATTGGTGGATGCACTAAAGAATATCCTCTTTATCTCAAAACCAAAAGTTTTTGGTTTTTTTTTTTTTTTATTCCTAGGCACCTCTGAAGAAAATCTCAATATATATGCAGGTATATATTACAGCGTTGTTGCAAGAATTTTGACAGGACTTATTTAATAAATCACTACAAAGATTAAAGATGCAGAAACTAAGCATGCCTGCAATTACATTAGTTGCCATATTTATGGTTTAACTTGTACACTGCTATTGCATACCCTGGAATCATCAGCGGAAAGAGCCAGTCCTGATGACAAGGCTAGTATCTCTCCCAGTAAGGTACTATTGAAAAGTGTAATACTGACTAGACCAAATACTGCTAGATCTGAGCCATTGTTTTCAACAAAAGCTAGTAAATTTGAGCAGATACACTGCCTGATTCCATCACACCAGTCTTCTCTTCCAGTTACCTGGAATCTCTGGCACTCAGTTATAAAGGCTTCCATCCAAGTGCAAATTTTCCTGCATGCTAGTCCTCAATGCACCTTAAAAAAGTCTGGTAATTCTGTTGGCAAGCAGGCAACAAGAATTCACAGCTAGGCTGCAGGATTTTTCAACAATATTGTCCAAAATCTAGGTTCTTTACTGGTGTGAAAAAAACAATCAAGGCAGTCAAGATATTAATTTTATTTCAGTTCTGCATAGAAAAGGGTGCTACAGGGTAATTCACAAAGCTAGAGCACCTTTTGAGATCTAAGCCAGGTCTTATATACAAAATGACAACAAATAAGTAACTACAGTGAAATAAATGATTGGTTAGTTATTGTAACTCCTAACTTTACATATAAAACCAGAACTTTACCATTCTCCTATCTCCAGACATCTGCTCTCCTTGTCTGAGATTAGTTCAGCACCTCCAAGGTTTGATGCACCCCATCACCAACGACACAAGACCACCTGGCTGCAAAACCTGGAATTTTTGACTGTTGACCCTTTTCTTTTGACAGCAAGAGGAGTTTTATTTATGTTCTCAAGAGACAAGATCAAATTTTAACTGGGAAAAATACATCCCCCTAGCATGAATTCTAGCCAATGTGACAGGCTTCTTGAGCTATGCTCTGATCTGTCATGTAATTACTGTGCATCCCTTATCCGTGAGCTGTATCTCCTAAGCTGCAGAACATTTCTTGACTTGTACATATCTCTTCTAACAAGAAACTAATAATTGGAAGACTTGTACCAGAAAAAATATTTTTTAACCATTGAAAACAAATAGAAATAAAAGCAATAGATTTTGCTTTCTAATGTTTCAAATTACGTCAATTAACATGTCAATTAAAAAGCAAATCACGCTAAACACGTATATGGAAACTTGACCTGGGTGAAACATAGTTTTCGTAGCAGCGTCGTTTAATTAGTTTTAACTGAAACAATGAAAACCTTCTACATGGAGGACTAGAATTACTGTTAAAAATTACAGTTAAAAAGTTTTTCTGTTCCAGAAAAAAGTACACACAGACATACTATCCTACATGTTTCAGCAATTCCAATTTCCAGTTTAGGAAAATGTCAGTTTGTAGTGCCCCATCTCCAATCTGGAGGAAACACAGGCACAGCGCTGTCCCCTGATTTCATAATATTTGATGCTCTGCACAATTGCACCTGGCTGTTTGCCAGCCATAGGAGGAATACATCAGAGAGGAAAACTGTGCTAGGGAACATAAAATACTGATCCAGCAACATCATCCCCCAAAGCAGCCTCAGGCATATAGGTTCTAGGAAACTTTAAACAGAAAATAAAGCTGCTTTCAGAACAAATGATTTTTGTTATTTTGTTTTGGTTTTCTGTTGGTTGGGGAGGAGGATGGGAAACAGGGGGGTTTCAGGTGCTGGAGGTCTGTCAGAAGAGCAAGGTCAAAGAGAGGACATTCAAGTACCCATGATAGCCTTGGCAAGCTGAGATTCTTCTCTCTCAGTTTGGAACCAAGTTTTGCCTTTTCCTGCAGAATATGTTTTACACCTTTGTATCTATGTCACTGAGGCCAAACTCCATCATCTTCTCCAAGTGCCAAAGAGACGCACAGATCTGTGCAACAAGGCCATGCAAGAGGTATGGCCACCCAGGGCAGCTGCCTGCAAAACTGCCATCCTGCGACCAGGGCTAAGAGCCAAAGCTGCCTTCCGATCTTCTTTCATCCCACTTTTCGCAGGCTCCCCCAGCTACTTAAAGCTGTTATTCAGTTATTAGAAGTAGCAGCAACAGCCTGTTAGGTCTCTGAGTAGCAATGGGGGAAGGGGCTCTGAGGACAGGAATCTAGACATATCCTAACTCTCTTCCCAATTACCCTGAAACTGCATGACAGAAGCTGCTTGAGAACTGGTGGCTGCTCTCATGTTAGCCCCAAATGCAACCAGCTGTGGGAGCAGGACAGCCACAGGACAAACCCTGGCCAGTGCATGTGAGGTAAATTTTCTCTTTGGTGTTCCCATGAAGCTCTATGACAAGAGGAGGAACATATAAGCAAGAAAGAAATGGAAAATAAAGTTAAAGCTACAATGCCAGGGCACAATACTAAGCAGACCAACATCTGTTCTGGAGACAAACAAAAGATCAAGGAAAGAAAGCTTTTAAACTATTGTGTATTTCTCTAGGCAAATAAAAGACTGTTCAAACAAAAATTTTGAGTGCATTCTTCGAAGACATCTTTCTTAGGTGTCCTTCTCTTCAGAACCTATAGATGAGTTCTTACTAAACTCATGCTAATTCTAATCCAAACAGCATAGAAAAACACTTAGTAATGTCAAGCCCTGGTATTTAAACTTCATGGACACTAAAAGTGCTGAGTTCTTATTGTTCTGGAGTCTCAAGCTTTTGGTTTTTTCCTTACAATTTTGGAGGCTCCAAGCAACTTTTATAACTTTAGTCCCAAAACAATCTTACAACTTGACTTTCAGTCTATTTTCAGTCTTTCCAGCTGTATTTGGTTTGGCTGAGATAGAGTTAATGTTCCTCATAGCAGCTCTTATGGTGCTGTGCTTTGCATTGGGAGGTAGAAAGTCATTGATAAGACACCCATGTCCTTCTAACATAAGACATCAACGCTGTCTTTCCAACATCTTCCCCCTCAGTAGGACGGGTTGGTCAAGATCTTGGGAGGGGACACAGTCAGGACAGCTGACCCAAAATGACCAAAGAGCTATTCCACACCACATGACATCATCTCAACTATAAAAGGGAAAGAAAAGGAGGAGGGTGGGGGCATCCGTTTCAGAAGACGCTTGTCCTCCGAGCAATCTCTACGCGTACTGGAGTCCTGCTTCCTGGGAAAAGCCAGACAGCGTCTGCTAATGGGAAGCAGAGAATAAAACCTTTGTTTTGCTTTAATTCATGCGCACGGCCTTGCTTTTCTGCTTTTTCCATTGAAATGCCTTTATCATAACCCATGGGCTCTTTCCATCTCATTCTTTCTCCTCTTGTTGTGCTGAGGGAAGTGAGGGGGAGCGATAGAGGGACTTGGTGGGTACCTGGTGCTCAGCCAACGTCAACCCACCACACTCCAGACACTTCTACTAAAAGAGCTTGAAACATCCTGATATCTGATACAGTCTTAAGAGCTGCCAGTACTGATTATAAATTGAAAGAGTCAAATTATTACACTGCAAATAAACATGACAAAAGACTATTTCTTTTATGTCTTTTTCAACCTAAATGAGTCTGATTCTATCCTGCCCCAGAAGCAAATTGCAATTATATGACTACTTCTACTATCAAAGAGAGACTTGCATTAATTCCATCCTCATGAGCTCACAAAGTCACACAAAACAATTGAGCCACTGTAAAAATGCAACTGCTACCAGAAAGGCCACGTCCTGCTCTGCCCTAACTGTGCCTCCGCCCTGCATCTTCCATCCTGCAGCCGCAGGGCTCTGCATATCCCTAATTCAATCTGCCAGCATCACAGAAACCTAGCCACAGTTTTCCTGAGTAAGACTTTTGCTGGGTTCGTGAGAGTTGGCTAGCCTAGAACATGCCTCTATGGGTGAGAACAATGAAATATCATGTAAGTGACATTGGGAGTGGAGCTGTAGTATGGAAGAGGTATGTGGTGTATCTTCACATTCAGATTGCCTAATGCTGCACCTCACTGGGGACACTCTGCATCCATACTAAGCAGTTTCATGGTCCGTATAATAAATTCATGTGCAAAAAAATTATTTGGATTAAGTGATCTTCAATATCTATCTATCAATTCAGAAGGATTACCTATTACTTCCCTGCCTCTAGCCTTGAGAATTGTGCAGAGTGTTTCCAGACACCCTGGAAGCTCTCCTGGGAGATGGAATCAATGCTGAATATAGCTTCTTAATTCCAGCGTTATGGTGGTTAAGTGTGACCATACAGCCATGGTATGTTACCACTCTGCTTTTCTCATTTAATGATTCATGTGACCCGAGGATGAGCAGTCACCTTTTGGCTAACATTTTTTTGGCAGCAGTCCCCGGCAAGGCTTTGAGGGGATGTAAAACTCTGAGCTTACATCTAGCAGCAGAGGAAATCCAGCAAATTAGTAATGAATCTCAATCGATTAAGTGTGCCTCTTTCACCAGATTAGCAAGACTGGTGAGGAGTCCTGACGTTTAAAAATTCTCTCTCCATTGGCAGTTTCTCAGAGTCCAGCATTAATGACCTTCAAGTCACACTACAAGGCATAAATATCTCAGTCAGCTAGCAGACCAAAGGTGCCACAGAAATGAGTAAAATAATAATTCACTATCTATGGAGTTACTGAGAGTGGATGAAGAGAGACAAGGAGGAATAGTCATTCTCAGCAACTTTATGTTCAATTCAAAAGATAGTTTGAGATCCAATTTACAAGGAATTGAGATCTTAATAAAATTTACATCAAGGGAATAAGTAAAAGCAGGAAGTTATTCAAACAGAGCTAAAAAAGTGACGGGGAAGGAGTGTACTGACAATATTTAACACATCTCTGTCTCCAAAGAGAGGAACCATCATTAAAAGATGCAGCTCAGCAATTCTCACAGGGAAAAAATGTGTAACACAACATAGTTTGGTTCCCAAAACCCAGGGAGCTTTTGTCTTGTTAATTAAGGATAGGCTAATAAATGTAGGTGACCAAATTCATGCTTTAATTAGCACTTTTCCCCAACTGCCAGGTAATATACTGACATTATTTTACCTGCTCTGTGAAGAAAGGTTTTATTATAAGATCATATAGAATTCCAAGAGCATACATGGTATTGCTTTTTTGATGAAGTCCTAAAAAGATCCTAAAATTTCACGTTAAATTGTATTTATGTGAATTGTGTACTTAAAAAAAAACAAACATCAAAAACTCCCAACTTCTACAGCACAGAAAGCTTAAATTTGCAACACAACCAAATGTAAGATATGCATTCTATTTAAACGTAACTGTGTGTAGGCATAGACTGTCATAAAAAAACACAATAAAATTGAATAAAGTAAAATACTGAGCAATGATTAACAAAAATATTATTTGCATATTCAATATATTAAACATTCCAAATATCAATATTAAATACATCATACGCATATGTAAAACATTTTAGCAATTATGCATATAGATTTTCCCCACTTATGATTTCACAGATTTATTCACAGCCAAGTTAAAAGCTAAATTTACATATTTTTTATGAGTTCAAAGCAAAAGGAGAGAGAAATTAGAATTCTTGGACAGATATGATTTTTTTAAAAAGAAATGAAAACAAAAGGGTAAATTCATTTTTTCTTCTCTTCGAAACAGCTGCTGCTCTGTGGCTTGAAAACTGACCTATTGGTGAATGACAAGGCAGAAGTTCCAATTTTTAGTGTTTTCTAGGCCTCCCACAGAGATGTGTTGGCACATTTAGTATTGCAGCAACTAATTGCCAGCCCTGGTTTTCCATCTCCCAGGTTCCCAGGCTCCCATCTAAGCATGTAGGTATAATTTGGTGAACTAGCTTAAGCCAAGAGTGAAGGTTTTTGTAATAAAATGTGAGTCTTTGACCTCGTACAACTAAAGTATAGATACAATTTCCATTCTGTCGTTGTGACTAGGAAATGCAGTAACCTGCAGCTGGTAAGGAGAAATGAGCAGGTGGGGGTCATAACAACCAAAAGTCCTGCAGCTAAATCCACACAGCTGATCTGTTGGAGTCCTAAAGCCCCAGCTGAAGCTGTCACAGAGAGCTAGCCTGTGTGAACCATTTTGGCCAGCAACGAGAAAAAATCAAGGTTAGTCTATACAGCCCAACCAACTACTTTTCAGATTTATTGAAACAAGTATATCATCAAAGGTGCCAAATCTTAGCCCTTGTAGGATGACAAGAAGGATGAAACGAGGCAAAGGAGGAGCTAAAACTTTGAACCCTTTACCAGTGAGGCATTACACTTCTCTGCTTGACAAATATGATTATAATGCTTTGATATCTGAAACCAGGCAATGTGCAAGAATGTAACATGATAAATAGCTGAACTTCTCAAACCTTCATGAGACTGAGAGATGCTTGTTTGTACACAGTAGCTATCTGATTTTTACTGACTTTTAATGCGTCTGTTTTCTCTCCAGATGAATCAAGGACAAGTAAACTGGAACAGAGGGAAGAGTGCCACAGCATTTGAAATCCAATCTCTCTTACCTTATACTGCTAATTTGGGGATGGAGGAAATTATGTGGTTCAATTTACAATTAGGATTCCTCCATAATGATGCCTTTCCTCCACAGCTTTCACATAGGACACAAACCTTTTCCAGAAACCTAAAAATAAAGTATACTGCACAGTCCAGCTGTAGTGTTGTTTAGCTTGGTGTGACAGATTGATCAACACAAATATAGACTACACAAAAAGACAGCAAGGCACTCTGACCAAACATGATTTGAAAAGCATGGCAAAGAAGCAATCTGAGCAGCTGTTAAAAGGGCAGACTTTCTACCATGCAGTTAATGTTCCAAAAAGTTCCATATTATGTGCTTATAAACAGCTCTTCACAATGAGGAAAATAATCTTTATATATGGGTTTTGCATTTTGATACTCATCCCATTAAAATGAAATATAATACATGTAATATAGGGCAAAGCTCTCTGTGTTACAGGTAAACCTGCAGTGAAGAAAATCTGCCCTTTACTGAGAATATGAAAGTAAAGGTACACAATGCCAAAACTTTGTATTTAATATCACCTCCGGTTTTAGCTTGCCAGATTTCAACAAGTTTACCTAAGAATCCATTTTTATCTTTCAGAAATTTTGATTGACACCTCTATTAACCAGGCCAAACTATCGCTTATGAAACGGAACTATAAGTTTGTTACTACACTGCATATTAACTCAAAGATATATCTTGCCTTCAAATTTGCTTCTTTTGGGTAGAGGAAAGGATAAACTGTTACCCAAAATGGCAGCCTGAACATCTAAAATAGCACTCATAAACTAAGAAATCACCAAGGCTATATTTTTCATTTTACCAGAGTTTCACTGTGTAAGATTGACTATCCTGAATAAAACTAAAGATCCGTGGGAAACATATAATACCAGCAGCATAGCAAGGTCTCAGTCATAATGCTGCTGCTTGGCAGTTCAAGATCTTCTGGTATGAAGAATTGTATGCTCTTCCTCTGCTTGGCACACCAAGTGACCGCACTGAGTCACCAAATTTGCTTCATGTAAAGCAATGAACATGTACTATTTTCCTCAGCTAAAGTGACTGTAAAGAGCATTCAGAATGTGTTGTTTTTTCCCATAGCTTTGCTATTCCCTGTATTACAAGGGATGGCTGTAGATGGAAGGAGCGTTAAGTGTCACAAGGAAAAATCTCAGCACTTTTCAACTTAATGGAGCTCTGCCATTGCGTTCAGCGTTGCCAAGATTTTATCCCGCTTCATTCATCAGCCAAACAATGGCAGGGAGCTGGAGTCAGCTCAGCTTTCGGGGTAAGCACATTGTCCTATTCAGAATATCTTACTGTTATTGTGAATTTAAGTAAGTCCAGCCTCATAGTTCCTTCTTGTGTCCTCCTGTAATCTGGTCTCCCTTTCAACTTTTATTTTTTCCCTTTTTCTCTCACTGGCAGTAGATCTTCTAAGGGCTGGAAGAATCACTCCTTTGTTGAATCCAATGCCGGAACACCCTAGGCAGGAGAGCTGCCTCCAATCCAGGCACTCCAGACTTCCTGGCCAAGGACTGTACTAGTCTGAGGAGATAACCGGAGAATACTAAATCAAATTACCATAGCACACTTCACAACATTGTATAAACCAGCAATTCCACAAATTTCCTTCTCCTCAGCCCCTGTTATTTCCCCAGTTTGCAGTCTTGTACATATAATTCATAAACATATAAGGGTTTGGTGTGATGTCTAAAATAAAGGAATTACAAATCAATTTTTCATTATTTGCACAGACGCTTCTGCTTTTGCAATAGTTCAGACTCAAACAGTGTAGCATTTACAGAAATTATTGGAGTGCCACCTATTGGAAATAGATGTACAATTGAAAAAGACCTTGATTAACCTGCATAAAATAATCATTTATCACCCAAGTGTTGGTTTAACATTATCAAGTTAAAAGGCTTTAAATTGCATACACTTCATCTTCTGTTCACAATTATGTCAAAATTTAGATTAGTGTGTAACTTGAAAAAGAAAGAAAAAAAAAAGAAAAAAGTCTCCCTAAGAGGTAAAACACTGGAAAGTGATAAGATTTATAGTCCTGAAGTATAAAGTATCCCACAGCATCCTCATAACAAAGCTTAGGAAGTGTGGGTACATGAATGGACAGTGAGGTAGATTGAAAACTGACTGGAAGACAGAGCTCATAGGGTTATGATCAGTGATGCAGAGTCTAGTTGGAGGCCTAAAACAAGTGATGTTCCTCTGGAGTTAGTACTGGATTCAGTACTGCTTAATATACTCCTCAATGACCTCGATGAAGGGACACAGTGCACCCTCAGCAACTTTGCTGATGACACAGAACTAGGAGGAGTGGCTGATGCACTAGAAGGCTGTGCTGCTGTTCAGCAAGATCTGGACAAACCGGAGAGCTAGGCAGAGAGAAATTTCATTAAATTTAACAAGGGCAAGTGTAGGGTACTGCACTTGGGGAGGAATAACCCTATATACCAGTATAGGTTAGGGGCTGACCTGCTAGAAAGCAGCTCTGTGGAAGAAGACCTGGAAATCCTGGTGGACAACAGGTTGACCATGAGCCAACAACATGTCCCTGTTGCCAAGAAGGTCAGTGGTATCCTGGGGTGTATCAAAAAGCATGTGGCAGGAAGGTCAAAAGAGGTTCTCCTCCTCCTCTGCCCTGCCCTAGTGAGGCCACATCTGGAGTCCTGTGTCCACTTCTGGGCTTCTCAGTTCACAAAGTACAGGGAACTGCAGGAGACGGTACATTAAAGGGCTACAAAGATGATTAGGGGACTAGAACATCTCTCTTGTGAGGAAAGGCTGAGGAAGTTGGGTCTTTTTAGTCTGGAGAAAAGAAGACTACGGCGGCATCTTATCAATGCTTATAAATACCTAAAGGGTGGTTGTCAGGAGGATGTGACCAGTCTTTTTACAGTGGTACCCAGTGACAGGACAAGAGGTAATGGACACAAACATGAACACAGGAAGCTCCATGTAAACATGACGAGGAACTTCTTTGCTTTGAGGGTGACAGAGCACTGGAACAGGCTGGCCAGAGAGGCGGTGGAGTCTCTGTCTCTGGAGACATTCAAAACCTACCGGATGTGTTCCTGTGTGATCTTCTCTAGGTGAATCTGCCTTGGCAGGGAGGTTTGACTAGATGATCTCCAGAGGTCCCTTCCAGTCCCTATCATTGTATGAATCTGTGGTTCTGTGAAAGTAGCAAAAATGAGAGTAGATCCGCTAGAATAACCATCTGCTTAAAATCTGAGTCACATTACTAAGGTTTATATCTACTGTTAGTGTAAATATTATACCAGATCCTGGTTTGTATTCTGCAAAGACATATGTAATCTTTAGGCTCACACAGTTTAGCTCTGATTTAGCTTTAAAAGTAAATGATTAACTTTCCCTATGGAAAGCAGTCCCTTTGGTATAAAACAGCTCCGTCCTTCCTTGGAAAACTTACAAATCAGTCTTGGGACAGTATAACCAGTTTTACTACAATGATCTTCGGCTGCTATTTCTGTTCAGAAGATACTCAAGCAGTGCCACAAATGATTTCTCTCCTCTGTCTCCCACGAACGGTTAAATTTATGGGGTTTTCCTCACTTCCTCCCCAGCTATACCATCAGTCCTTCTAATCTCTATTAAATGAAAGTGTGCTCATTTACACTTAAAATTGAACAAGACTGAAAAAAAATTAAGCAACTGAGAAATTTGATCCAGTTTGGAACCTTGAACTTGATCCTTGAGATGTCTGCCCTCTCTCCTTCCTTACCACCCATCAAGCAGCAGGTTGGTAGTGCTACCGCCTGAAGAGCATCACTACTGAAATCCTCATGTCTGCTTAATCTCCTCGTCTTTGCTATTGCAACTTCCTCCTCTGTGGCTTCATAAGCTCTCACACTACAAAAGGCAGCTGTGTTGCCTAGCTCTTTTTCTGCCCAAACATTTGAAGCTTGATCTCAGAATCACACTATTCCTCTTCTGAGTCCTTCTGTTAATTAGTACTGACCCCTGCCCAGCTCATGGCAGCATTTTTGACAGTTCTTTTCATGGTTCTCTTTAAGAGAGCTACACAAGTGGGAGCTTTTATAGATGGCTCTAGGAAAAAGGAAACCAAAACAAACTGCAGTTGGTTATACCTGATAGGAAGGAATACAAAAAGCAACAAAAGACTGACATGGCACAGAAATTAAAGTGAAGCAAAATATACTGACTGTGGGATAATACACACTGCATTTCATCTGTTCAGTCCTCAGAAGTATTCTGACGGCCAGGCATGCCAATCTGCTCAGTCATCCTCTGTTGCCTAAAATTCCTAACTCCAGTTCTTGGCTAAGTAGTTTTCTATAATATGTTTACAAAAATGACATATGGAATTGAATTACTAAAATACATGCTATTTTCTCTTATTTGCAGTAAAAGCTGAAAAACCTTTTCCATTTGTACTGCTTATGAAGTGATTTAGATAGTTAGTGACGGGATCACTTTCTAGTCTGTCACACCTTTATTTCCAGCAGATGTCTGATATATATTTTCATTCTTTACAACCACTTCTTCTTTCTCCTAGTAGCTTACATCATTGTATCAGTACACACTCTTTTGTTCCCTGGTTTTATCTCATTCTCCAGATCCCACAGAGTATGCTTCAGGCTTCTCTGTGGTTTATAAAAGACCTTTTCTCCTATGGCTTTCTCTTGAAACTTCAATCATTCTCTGCCTCCTCTTGAGGTATGCTTTCACATATAATTTCCCTCCCTTAACAAGCATATTTTCTTCCTCTGGGGACATATTTACAACAAAAGTTCAGGGGCATCAGAAGTAACATTTCTTTGGTGCAATAGTTGTAGACTCATGTCTGAGAATAATGCGGTGTCTCCTATGCCCACTGTAGTATCTGCACTTACATTGCATACTAAGAAGAAGGAAATGTGAGGAGAATAAAAACACTTATAACTAAATTCTCAGTGAAATCCACAGGTGTGCATCAGGTTTTGTGCCATATTTCCAACTTAAAATGACTACACTGTAAGCATTTGTCCTGGTTTTATTATAAACTATAAATTTCCATATATAATTGTCCTGGTTTTGTCTGGGAGTTAATTTTCTCCCTAATAGCTTGTACAGTGCTGTGTTTTTGATTTAATATGAGAATAATGTTGATAATACACTGATGTTTTAATTGTTAAGTTGGACTTACCCTAAGTTACAGACTTTTCAGTTTTCCATGCTCAGGCAGTAATCAGGAGCACAAGAACACAGGGAGGGGAGCATGACCAGGACAGATGACCCAAAGGAATACTCCATACCATAGAACATCACAGTCAGTATACAAACTGGGAGGATTTGGCCAAGACAGGCTGATCACTGCTCAGGGTCTAGCTGGGCATTGGTCAGCAGGTAGTGGGTGAGCAATTGTGTTTGCCTCACTTGTCTATTCTTAGGTTTTATTTCACTATCTTTTTGTAATATTCTTTTTTATTACAAGTATTATTATTATTGTATTTCATTTGCATTTCTATTATTAAACTGTTCTTATCTGAACTCGGGAGCTTTACTTTTTTTTTTTTTTTTCTGACTCTCCTCTCCACCCTACTGGGTCTGGGCTTAAACCAGGACAGTATTTTAGGTAAGAACTAGTAGAAGTAAGCATAGCAGTAACTCTGGTGTTGACGAAAGTCCTCGAAGATTTATTTCATAGAATCATAGAATCGTTGAGG
>VWZK01019080.1:0-37305 GCA_013396935.1 Baryphthengus martii | reverse complement strand
AAAAAAAAAAAAAAAAAAAAAAAAAAAAAGAATCTAAACCACATTTATAAGTACATGGGAAAACAAAACAGTTCTCCCCTCCATCATCTGAAATCGAAGTGTGGAAAGGCATCTCTGAGCAGCAAAATGATGCCAGATTGAAAGAGGTAGAAACTGGCTCTTGGCTGTACCTGAACCTCCCTGTCTAGAGCAGCAGCCTAGGTAGAGATTTTGGGTGAGAATCCTTTTTTCTCATATTTGTATGCTTTTATTGCTACTCTAGAGTCAGAGTTTCTGTTTTATCCATATATTATTATTTATCTGGTTCATCTTTCTCCCATCTCAAAAGTGCTCACCAGGACAAACTCCAGAGTCTGGTCTTCAGCGAACTTCCTTGGCATCCACAGCTGCTTTCTTCTCATCCCAATAGCATTCACTGGGAGTGGATAACAGCTCCAAATTAGCTTACGTTTTTTGTTTGGTTTTTTTTTCTGTTTTAAATCTGTATAATCCCTTACACTATAAATGAATGAGTAGAACACTATTTACCTATCTCTGCTAATAATGTTGTTTTACATTACAATGGATGTACTAAAGAAGAGGGAAAGAGGGTTCTGTGAATTGAGTTGAGTAAAGCACAGGGTTAATATTTTGCCTTTCAGGTACTGAATGTGCTCCTTGAATACTTCCTCTGATGACCTAAACATGGCCTACAATAGTCCTCACAGTTTCCTATCTTAAATAACTAGCAGCTTGATTGTGATTTTATCTTCTTTTTTACTGAGACAGTTATATGAGAGTGCTGACCTTCAGTTAACTGCCTGTTTCCTCTGCACAGGGTACACAGGACGTGAGAACTTGGTTCAATTAGGCACGTTGAGTCTCATGTAAGTGGAGGCCTTGATCTCCACAAGTGATAGAATTGTTTTAGTTCATGTTACAGTATCTTTGTGGTCTGCTTGTTACAACAGGGCAGTCCCTGACTCATTTCTACCTTGCCAGTGTACATACAATGACTGATACAGTCAAAATACCACCATACTTGACAGTGTGGCTAGAAACAACCACCATTTAAATGTGTTAGCAACTCTTCAGCATCTCAGACTGTACTGTTATTTAGCCAAAACAATTTGTACGCAACTGGAACAGTTAAAAATGCCATGACAGTTTATTTCCCTTGGGAGAATGAAGGGTTAGATCCTACCTAGATCACTGCTTTCTAGCTGAAGGTCCATCAGGAAATTCTGTGCAGGCTGAAATGAGCAAAGCTGTTATGTGGCACTGAGAGATAATATGGACTGGAATAAGGAATTTTTTTAAGTACTAGCATACACGTGGTTGAGCCAGCATAAGGCAAGCAATGTCATAAAAAAGAAAAGTGTTTTGATGAGCCATGAACTCGAGACTTAACCTTGTCATCTCTATCAAACAAAAACCTGGACTTGGAGTTTCATATCCACAACAGGACTTTAGGTTTTGATGGGTTACATTCAGGAATATCGAATTTCCCTGAAGATTGTTCATGGGCACAGGTCCCTGTTCTGGAATAATAGATCCACCAGACAGCTGCCTAAAAGTTAGCTGTTACAGTACTTGGATTTTCAGTGCTTACTTTACTTTTGCATCTGGACTGTAATACTCACTAGACCTGTCAGGCTAGGAGGGCAACAGCTAACTGAGTTCATCTCTGCATTATGGCCTGGAAGGAGACCTCTGTGCTTTTGGAGTGAAACACAGCCCTTGGTACATTTATTAGGTGGGGAAGCAGAGAACAAATATGACCCACAGCTCTGGTGATTTGATCACTTCTCAATGGTGAAGCATGTATTATAAATGAAAACTAATTATTAGCTGTCTTCCAACTTGCCCCTTAATTCTGCTTCATTGATTTCTCAGGGTTGTTTCCTCAATGTTTTAGATGGTTGACATAATACTTTATGATATGTCTATGGGGACTGAGGCAAGACAACAAAACCTACATAAGCAGCTATTAATTCTGTCATTATGGCATAAATTAGTCAGTCTGACCGATTGAAAGTAAATGGTCATTCCTTAATGAATGATATATTTTTGCTTTCATTGGTTCCACGATGATTTTTAATTACAGTAAAACTTCAATGGCCTTAAAGACATTTTTAAACATGGTATTCCATAGCTTACTTGTGTCTGTTAAAATGAGGCTTGGCACATTTTATTAGTGGGTTGTGCGATGTGGCAGTTAAGGTAAGAAGGGACTCATCTTATCTAGTCATATTGCCCCATCCTACAGCAGTGCAGACAGGCAGATGAGATAGTAACTCCAGCAACCACTGCCCACTCTGTCCTAAGGGACTTAATAGATCAATAAGAAAAAGGAAACTCTTGTGTGCTCCGACGGAAAACTGTTGAATGGATGGAAGGGACAAAAATGATGGAAAGTCCTTGTATTTTCACATAACTTTAGCACAGGTTTTAATGGTAAAAGCTGTTTAATTTACAGGGGTTAGCTGAAAAATTAATTGACATCTATAAAGTACTTTGAACTTCTTTAAAATAAGATGTACCAAGGCTACCATATATTAATATTATTTAGTTGTTGGAAAAAGGCAATCACAATGTTTCATTGTTATCTTGCTCCTTGTCTCATTCTTTTCCTAATTCCTCAGGCTAATAGCATTTGTCAGTAGCATCAGATATGAATATGTTTCAATATCAAATACTAGCAATAAAATGGTTTTACCTAGCGAATGTTTCCTCGACGGGGTTTTCCATTTACTACTGCTGCAGTGACACAGAAGAAGCTGATGAGCTATGACTTAGGGAGCTCAGGACTGGAATCGGGTTGCTTAATTTTGACTTGCCTGTTTGGTCCCATAATCAGCAGACAGGAACAATTACTTCCAGAGAGCAATGATCCCATTTACGGTCTGAATCAGTCTGGACATGACCATCTTTTTTGACAGTGCAGAAGCCTGGGGTGATTAGGCTTCTATTTTATGCTACTAACTAAAAGCTTATACTGGAAAGGAATGGATATATAAAGCCTTACCAATAAATGCTAGGCAGATCTAGATACAGGAGATTAATTGGAAGGTCTTGGAAGAAAACGCAGTTAAACTATATTGTTGAATCTGTTCAGAAGCATTTTTGTGCTCTGTTTATAATCGTTGATCAAATGGTACCAACCCATCACAGGAAAACATTTTTTGCCTTATCTCACTGATAACACTATTTCTACCCTTTCAGGTCAGTAAATGACTGATACATATTCCTGTTTCTCTCTGTCAGATCTTCCAGACTGAGTTATTGTGTTTTATATGAATGCTCTTGCTCTGAGACTAGGCATTTACTCATAACTTCACAAGCTAATGCCAAATGCATCAGTGAATACTGACAGAAAATCTGCATTTGCTAGTACAAAAGAACTATCAGTAAGTAAAAAGCCTATTTTAGCCTCTTTCAGGACAACATCAGATCAATGGCAACTAAACTGCCTTTTACGCTTTCCTTGTCTGCAATGTGTCATCTTAATTACTGTACAGTGTGCATCACACTTTTGAAACAACATTTTACATCACACTTTCCTACAGTGGCAAAAAGTGCTAATATAATAGATCATAATGTGTCATCAGGAAATTAGAGGATTCAAGTGGTATATTCTTATCTTTCTAGGACTGATTTATCATTATCTAGCTAGTTTATCTTTCACTCATGAGAATTGTGGTTGAATTATTTGGTGATACAATTTTTCCCTGTACTACTAGGCACACATTATTGAGGTTTCCTTTTAAATCTGCTTAGCTATATCCAAAAGAAAGCATGAAAGGAAGACAATAATTTGAATGTAGGAAAGATTGAGAATACGTAAGAAACAAAAGCAACAGAAAGACTAGCTCTTCTGTTGAATTCAACTTGCTTGAGTGTATCTGTAAACAAACACAGTTTCTATATCCCAGATTGTATACTGGCAATCTCACTGGCATATATACAGGGCAGTAATGTCACTAGCATGGACAAAGATTAGCTACTGGTTTATATTTATCCCTTTCTGCTATAGATTGTATTCACTTATTAGTTCAAACTCCCTAAGGAAGGTGGCAGGAGATCTTATACCACTAAGAGATAAGTAGACTAGTAAAATGTATATGTGAGCTTGGGGCTTGGATTGGACAGTGATTTTCAGAAGGGAATGGGTAGCAGTGCTGTGTGGTCATGCAATTCCACCCTCATGTGTTTGGTAACATACCACACCAAATGGCATTACAGAAGGATGGGGTAAGAGGGTCATAGGGCGATGCCTTTGCCATGCATCCCAATGAAAGCTCCTAGAGACCACGAACACAGCATAGAACTTGACATAGGGCACAACAGTGCTCCCAGGTGTCTCCTGCAGAGTAAACAGAATAAAGACAATTGGTGTTAGATCAACTGGTAGCCAGTAACAGCTCAGCTCTGAACAGCCACTGAGATAAATCTCACTGGGGTGCTATCCGCTCAACAACATAAGGTATGGATTGGAGGTTTGGTTTGTTGTTTTGTTTTTTTCTTCTCCTTAGGACTACTCTTTGGTTTAAATTCAGTTTGGCATATTGTCTGCTCATCAGTTTCCCAGAAATTAATTCTAGCACTGGAGAATGAATTATCACACACCTAATATGATTAATGTGTATGTGAAAATAAGCTTTCCCACAAGTGAAGAAATATAAAAGTAAGCTTCCCATGGTCATTTATGATTATAAAGACTACATCCATCTTATTCTGGAAATCCATGTAATTTCACATTCAAGTTAGTGTGTGTGCATCACATTTAACAAAGGCGATGTGAAAATCACTTTGTCACATTTTCAGTGAATAAGTGTTACTATATATAATGGTTGTCAAAATCAATATGCATGCTAAATACTGCAATATAACTTTAAGTACTCACATTTTTCATATTCCATTGAAGAAATCATGTTTTCAAAATGCATTTACCTGTCATCATAAAGATATATATATGTATATCTTATATGTGTGTGTAGATATATATATATATATATATGTAAAAGTTTGTTAGATTTTTTCCAGCTGATACTATTGTCTTTCTGTGTTAGGTGCTGCACACATTTAGAACATAAAATGGAACTGTTGCTATGAAGTACTGGTATGGTAGGGACACAAGGAATATTTTCTTTCCTTGATCTTTGTGTTAAGTAGTGTTATCTGTGTATTTGGATGGTAACTAGGGAACGTGGGCTAGATATCCACAGCTGTAGAGCTCACTAACTTCTAACTTTAGGACTCCTCTCACCTACTGAAGACATCCTAAAAACATTGGTGAAAGTTAAACACCCATAAAACACATCCTTAGAAGCTGGCTAAGCTAGACAGGAGGCAAAGAAAGGATATATTTGTCTGATAGGGACAAATAAAGTAGGATCCTTCTGCTCAGAGTTATGAGTGATTTCTGAATGTCCTCTTAAATAGAATGCCTAAACTTCATTGCTGAAGGAGGAGGAGAGCCTGATCCTATGATGCTCACTAGTCTAGAGACTAGACTCTGGCCTATAGGAGGCAAAAAATCAGAATTAAAGCCTAAATTAGGCCAGGGGCCCAGACTCACATCCTGACTGTGTGTTGGAAGCAGCTTCTGGAACGCAGTTACAAACCTTCTCACCCCTCTGGGGAGTCACCTCTTCCTCTGACAGGTCTGGGGCTGCCCTCACCCCTGTGAACTGTGGGACTATGAGGGTGACTCTGCCTAATCTCAATTTCCAGATCTAAGGTTCCTGTAATTGTTTGCAGAATAATCCTTTTCTTTCAGACTATTCTGCCACATCCAAGTATCCAATACACAAATGATCAAGTTTATCCTTCTCTCACCCTTTTCTTTGAGTAGCTGAGTTGACTGAGCTCTTCAAAAGCTTTTGAAAAAAAAATAATTATGATCTCCTTTGAAAACTCCTGAAGATTTTCAAACACTGATACTGGATACAATATTCCAGTAAAATATTACTGTGCAGCTCTGTGTGCAGAGGGAAGGTCATTTCCCTAATTCTAGATATTTATGTATCCAAAAATTACATTAGGCTTTAGTACTTCAACACAGTACTGGAGAGATCATGCTGAGGTGATTATCTGTGATGATGATCTGTGCTTTAGCTGGAGATCTTGCTGTGATATGCTGCAATAGTGTGTTTTCCTACCATTATTTCTAGCTTATGCTTGTTCCTTGTTTTCAAAGAAAAAAAAAATTGTACCTACATTTAATTTTCTTCTGTTCCTTAATATTTCTCAGTCTGGACTCAAATGAAACAAATATATCACACAGGTTTAATATTTTGTATTATCTTAAATACTCAGTCCAGGATTTCTGGTATAAGCCTGCTCTATAAGATTTTTTCCTGATTTTTTTCAGAATGACAATGGGTCACTATGTTCAAAAAAAGCATTTTAAGTAACTTATGCAATGTATGAATCAAGACAGATCAGATTTAATTCAAAGCACTCCCACTAATTTAGACGGACTTTAAATATAGGGTGAAATAACCAGACTTTTCAGAACTCCAAGGACACAAAACCTATCTTCAACAGTACACAGGGTAAACAAAGTAGTACATTACCCACTAAATTATGTCAGGTCACTTGGCAGACTTCCCCCAAATCTGTGGACTCTATGATTGGTTATTACCATTCCGTAGTTGAAGATGTCACCTTCTTAGGATTAATTTTAGCTGTAAACCTCGCTCAAATTCCTAAGACCTGATTTTCAGATCCACTAGAAATCAGCTCTGTAGATTTTTATGGATTTAAATCTACTTCACTTTTGGTAGATTTAGCAACTACACGATCTATCCCTCAATCTGTTAAGGAGTCCTTAGAAGACAATAATTGTGAAAGTTAAACCCTATGTGCTCTCCCTGTTTCTTAGCCCTATTCAAAAGAGAGACACAGAATGTCTAGCATATTATTACATTGGAGTTAGGCTTGTTTTAAGTGTACCTTAGCAAAAGCACCAACTATTGCTGTTTAAAATAACCATAAATTTCAAAGAGAAAATGTCTGTTTCTAGACTTGTTATGAACAGTAAAGATAATTTAAAAAAATATTTCTTGATTTTTATCCTGTCATTTTGCAAAGTTCTATGTGGCAGCCTTGCATTTCCTACATACTTCAATGTGTTTAGGTTAGCGGATGTGTTTTGAAATTATTAAAGGGCACATGGGGTTTTGTGTGCAAGTATGGCAAATGATTGAATTAGATCAATCTAATAAGAATTATCTAATTACAGTAACAACTGGTAGTAATTCTGTATACCCTATCTGAAACAGAGTAATCACATTCCATACACAGATCTTAATAACTTAGAATCAGCTGAAAAAAGGGAAGTTGAATCATTTGCAGCAGAAGAGAGCTTTGCAGTTTTATTGTTTCAGCCTTATGTATCAGGACAAGATTTGGAGCTCAACAAGTAATTTGGTCATTTTGGATAAGATAAAAAAATATTTTACATATTCAGAAAATCCTATGGATAAAAGAACAGTTCAACCCTGTAATGTGATACCAGAGAGCTGTGTTAAGAAAGAGTAGGCCATTTTAAATAGACAATCGAAGCAAAAGGGTAATTATTGCCTCCTATTAAATTTCAGAAATCAACACATGGAATCCTGTTTTGGAAAGAGTCGATCAACTTAAGCTGAGTAAGTTTCAGTTCTCAACAGTATCATGTCAACAGACTAAATCCCTGGCAAGTTCATACTTGCTTAGGTAGAAAAAAATAGCATCACTCTGAATGCACAGACTTGAATGACAATGCTGAGTCCCAGCTCCCAGCCTTTGACACAACAGCAAATTCCTTACTAGAATTGATACTGTTAAGTGACATGTTGCTGACTGATTAATGCTCTAGCACTGTCTCAAATTGCACCACAGAGGTGCTATTTTCTGAAGAGGTGCCACAGCATTGCACATCAACACCCATGAAAATACGGGTTTATAAAGTTCTTCTCCAGAAGATGTGTTTGTAGTAGTGTGGTCAGATGTTTTGGTGTGTGTTTGTCTTAAGTGTCAAAACCAAAAGTATTTGCATATGTAACCCTTTAAAAAGCTAAAATGTATGTTAAAAATATACCACTTCTATACATAGGGACACTGGGACTGAGCTTTGCAACAGGTTACAGAAGATGTTACAACAGAGTCTGGAGCCAAAGTTGCTTGCCATAAGCTGTTCTCCAGCCACTCTGCCATGAAAACGTGATTTCTGATTTCCAGAAGTGAAATTACGTTTTGTGTTATTGTTTCTTGTATCGGTAGACTCGGAGTCAGAAATATTTTTTTTTCAGTTTCATCTTTCTAAAATTCTAAATGCTACAAGATATCTTTAACAAATTTAATCACTCTGTTTTTATGGCACTATCATTTCTGTGTGCTGCCTGATTATACTAAGGCTTAGTATCCAGTACACATTTGTATTCCTCCTTTTCAGTGCAACATGAGATATACATAGCCTAATGTTTTCTACCAGAAGTATTTATTTCTATACTTTTAATCATTAGAAGTAATTTTAGAGCTTGTCTGCTTTTTCTTTGGCTGTATTTGTTTTCCGATCTCCATGCAAACCTGATTTAGCTTGTAAATACTTGAGGATATCATGTTCGTTTTAACCTTATTTATATTTAATAATAATAACGGACTGAACAAAAATAGCACATCTAGGCGCTCTGGCAATATAAGAATCCGTCCTTTCATTTTTGTTTAAACCTTGTTTTACTTTGATAAAAAAGTAGAACTCTATTTTTTGTGATTCCAATATGTAACTTTCTTGGAGCTTCTGAAATGGTCTTTCAAACATAAAAACATGGCATGCAGTGTGATATGATGTTCTGCTGTCCTGAATATTCTTAAAAATATCAGGTAATATCCAGAGGCATTTCAGGCAGTGCTTCTAAAATTAAGTAAAAAAGCACTTTTGAGCCCATGTTCAATTTTGTTCCCTTATTTAAAAACCTCTGTCTAATCTTGATGAGTGGTAAGGCCTCCCTATGTCACCATGGAACAGGATTCATCTGCTAGAAGTGAACATCCTACCATTCCTGACTTACCACTTTAAAATTCTGTCAGTTCTCTTAGCATTTTAAAATAAAAGTCCTAGATCATATGTGTAAAAACTTCCTTTGGAAAGGCAAAAAGTTCCCTAGTACTGCGACTGAAACAGATAAATGTAAGTTTGGCATGTAATAGCTGGAAAATGAAGAATCTACCTCTTCTGTTAAAATATTCCCCATCGCATGAATGCAGTCTATGGGTAATAATAACAGAAAGTCTAGCCATACATACATCTTATGACTTCAAAAAGCAGAGAATAACGTAATCATGAAATGTGAAAATGACTACTATAGCCCCTATTTTTTTTTTGCTTTACTCATTCTAGAAGTTGCATATCAAACCCTGTTCTCAGATTTGGAACTGGCACAACTCTGTAATTAATAGGAAAAACATTTTGCATAGATACTTATCCTTAAGTCAGATCACCCAGCATGATCTTCCTAGACTAGTCCTGCCATGTTGTGTGAGAACAGAGTGAGACTAACAGTAGACCAAAGCCTAAATCTTTGTTTGAGCTTTCAGTCAGGCTGATGTACATAACAGGAATACAAAAAGTAGGGTAGATACTGGAAATTAGGATATAGATTATCCTGCCTTAATGACAGCAGAATATGGATGTCTGCTGAAGTCAAGGGAACTGGTATCCCTGCCGTAATGTAGAAAAAAATCAGCCTTAGACAAAATCACAGCCATGACAGCAAAGTTATAATTTGGCTTTCTGAAGAGGGGTTTTGCTTACTCTTTGCACAACTGTAGAAAAGAAGAACGTCACTCTTATTTACACAAACTAGGATAAATATTTATAAAAGATTTTGACTCTCAAGTTTCATGACATAAAGCATGCAAACCTTATCCCATGTTTGGAGAAGCTGACACCTTCCTCTGGAACATCTATCATGGATTTCTGTTATCGCACAGCAGTGAATAACAATGACCATTGATCTGATTCACAACAAACATTTCTCTGACTTCCGTGGATCATGTGAATGCAAAGCAAAGAGTGAAGTTCAGAGGCTTAAAAAATGAATTATTATAGCAAAAAAAAAAGAAAGTAAATCCATCTCGAATACTGGAAATCAAGTCTGTTCAATGATCTGATTTTCCTCTTTTTCTTTAAAGTGTATGAAGCTTTCAATTCAAGTACACATCACCATGTCTGCTGTTGCCAACATAGCTGATGAGGAAGCGTGCGATTTCTGACAACATCTGAGTAGAATAACAATAATTTCAGAGCTGGACTTGAAGTCTCCTTTTGAAATCAAGTGCAACATAGGACATCCTGCAAGAATTCTCCCCCTCCTCTCCTTGTGTGAAGCTCTTCCTAAAGACAGCACAAATATTCACAAGGGTTGACTACTACCAGCCAAGCTGGACTCCAGCTGGAGGTCTTTTAATAACCAAGCAGTACTTGAAATTTCTTCTCTTGTGCTATAAAAGGTGTTGCAGTAGCAGAAAGTATCAGGCCCTCAGAGAAAAGTAGTTGTGACCTTGCATCTGCTACTTGTTGAGAGATAGTATGCAGCTTCTTTATATGTCTTTTTGACTGCATATTTTGAGCTATTCTGAACAGGAATTGACTCAATACTGTAGTACGGTATGGCTCTTCCCTAAGTTAAGACACTGCTGAAAAATAATAAAAGGAGACAATTCTGCCTTATGTGCCACGGCTGGTTATATCTTATTGGTTTGTTTCTTTACAATGCTTTCCCTTTATTCTTTACTCTGGATCTTTATACTGTATCCTGAACTCATTGCAATACAAAACCAATATGATCTTTTCAGCAATCCGGGATAAATAATCACTGTTTCAATTTCTTCGGTGCAGGAATAGTAAACAGAATAGTGAATAGGAACATCTGGAGCAGTCTTTGGACCAAATTTCCAAATTACTGAAGAAATTTGACCTATGTACTCTAAGCTTGCCTGTGTCCCTTGTATTTCAAAAACAGTACATATGCCAGATCTCTGTGAAGGTGAGACAATCCATCTCAACAGGAGTGACCCACTGGGAAATAAAAGATCATTCTGATCACTTTATCAGGAGATTTTATAATAAAAGATGCACTTTTCTGATCACACATCCTTGTCAGAAATACCATGAAAGTGACTGAATTTTGTGTGGTTTTCATATATGCTTTAAGGCTGCTGTGACAGCAAATCTTGGCAGAATTAAATGTGATTTTTTTGCATGTGGTTTCTATAAATCCAACATTTTCCACTTTAAAATCCAGAAAAGATGATTGAGCAGATGGTAATGCAAGCCACTGGATTTATGCTTTTTTTTTTTTTTTTTTCTAAAACAGGGAGTTTTCACTCTCAAGAGCAGCTTATATGTGAGGGACTGAAAAGGCTGAATACTAATTTTTTTTTGGCAAAGCACCACGCCCACATAACCTAGGTACACAAATACTTGTTATAAACACTAGCTGACTGCAGGAGATACAGAAAACAATTGTTTTCTGTGTCAATGAGTTATCTCCCAAGTCAACGTCATATATATGCATAAGTATATATTTGTGTGCACTCTTTTAATGCATTTATAGAATAAAGAAAAAATTACTGTCTGCATTTAAGTAATCTAAATAAAATATGTTAAATCCCCCAAAATCTAAGTACCAGAATACATGAATCATGAGCAGGAATATAACAATGAACGTATTTTTATTTTACTTATTCTTCTCAGGAGCTCCTGTAGTCAGTGACTCAATGCATAATAATGCTTCATCAGATGGTATTTCAGTAGGTTTTCAACTTTCTTACTGAGGCCCCATGCAAACCAAAACCAAAACTCTGCATTTTCTTGTTGCTCTGTTATTCTTCCAAGTTTTCCCTGAAGTCTCTCTGCTCTGCCTGTGAACCGTATGCAGAATAAGGAGGTCCCACAATGTTTCAATGATTGTGCTTTCAAGTTCACCAGTGGATCATTCTTTTTGTCGCAGAGTCATTCCAGGACATCTGCCAGGCTTATCCAAGATTTCAAGTCAAAATCACTATATTAAGCTCACCATAAGGCCGTGAAAGGAAAATCCATCTCTTCTACCATCAGGCAGAGTAGCACTGATGTGCTCAGGTTTGGGCACTTCTATAGGAAGTGAAGGGATCTCCCAGAAGCAATTCAGCAAATATAAGACCAGAGTGACTGTCCAGCAGTGTCTTTCACCTGCTCTTTAACATAGAGATTCCTTGGACCATCGAGTGTCCCACTAGGATCTAGGTTTTTACCGTGTCTGTCACCAACGTTATTGTGTTGACAGTCTTACTGTGGCTGGACTTCTGTGCGCTATGAGAGTTAACCAGTGTTCACATAGATACAGCAAGCTGTGAAGATCAGTATTTAGGACCAGCATCCTAGAGTGAAAAATCCTCCAGCAGCGATTGTCTTGCAACTCATAGAGAGTTGAGCACATTTTGTGGTTATTTACACTGAGCAATAATTCTTAACAACAGTACTGTCTGCAGGCCAGAAATGGTCTGATTCATCTCAGCTTGTAATTCTGGAGCCTGTATTAACATTTCTTCATCAGCTTTTTTACTGAATGGATCCTACATGCTTTCATATGAACTAGGGTGTGATGATTCTTCTTCTTTTTTTTTTTTTTAAATGTGGCTTCCAGCCTCCCCTACCCTTTACAAATGTCTTCTAGATTACCCATTGCCTCCTTGATGCTGCAAAATCCCAATGCACTAAAATACCCACTAGCCTTGGAAAGTATCCTGGTAGTGTTTCATGACATAAATACTTGCAGAGCAGTTTCAGGACTCCAGCAGCCTCCTGAAGTGTATTGATCATTGCAAGAGCTTTGTGATTCACTTTTGCCATTCTCGTGAATTTCCCCAAAGAATCAGTAAGGTTGTTTTAAGGGTAGAATATTATAACTTTGTAATTGAATGCAGGTAATTTAAATAAAGGACACAGCTCTTTCCCTTGCTGTCAAAAACATATCTGTTTCCTATTACATCTGAAAGACCCCTCCTCCCCTTCAGCCTGTTCTCAGAGAGTCCACATTTCTGATCAGTAGCAGATGGAAGAAAATTATTAAACTTACACATAAGGACCAGATTCTGCAATCCTAGCTCCTTTCTTATTCTGGCAGTTTTCCCGTTGACTTCTATGCCAGAGTAATAAATGTAGAAGGACAGCTGGATCTGCAGCAAATATATTATTGTCAGCTTCCTCTGTGTTTCTCAGAATATTTTTCACAGACTGATTACTGAGACATAGGGAAGAATATTTTCCCTACCAAGTTTCTTGTTTGTATTCGCTATGTCTAACAAGATTCCACTGTGCCAAAGTAACGCTCTTTAAATTTAGAATTCAAATTGTAATTCACAATACCTATGTTAGAAAGGGGGCAACACCATCCAAAAGACTGACATTGGCCTAGTACAGGTGAATCTTCCTTTGCAGGGACTATTCCAATGGAATGCAGTTTACACCAAATAACAGTCATAGTGAATAATTCCACACAAACCTCCCTACTTTAAAAGGAGCTGATTTGTTTCCAGAGTCTAATAAACAATTCAAGTGAGTCATTATTTTAATATTGTATACCTTTCCTGTTTATACGCAGTAGTAAGAACAATCTGGAGATTATTTCAGAAGACATTTTCATTTTTGCAAATCAAACTTGCAGACTTTGTCTTCTACAACATACTATCTCCTTACATTGCAGATAGTTTGGGGACTTGGGTTTTCTTTTACATTTCAGTCTAAACTCTTGGGGACAGAAATCTTGTTAAATTTCTGCATGTAAGTAAGGAACGACAGCATACCTGTTAACAAGTATGCGTTTCCTAAGTATAAACTGTCATAATTCCAGTAATCTCAGTAGAAGGAGGATGATCCCATAGTCAGGTTATTTGGGTAGAATTTCCTTCTCTGTCTATATGTTTTCTGCATGACTGTGAACATCCAAGCCTCATCCTACTTCCCTCTTACTTAATTGAAACATTCAGTTTTCTAGGATCTTTCTGTTATTGATGGAGGAAAAAAAAGGCACCTCCAATGTGCTTACTCATTATCTGTATCCACTGTTGAGATAGAATGGGATTGAGCAGGACTTGGTTCTTTGATTTTGATAGATGCCTAACCATCCTTGTGAGCCTGGTCCTTGTTTTCTCTGTGTCTCTTCTTCATTGTAAAAATAGAAATATTTTTTTTTTACTCTCCTAACACTATCTTGGTGCTGACACTTAAAGAAATTATTAATAATCTATGAGTGAATTGAAATCAATGAAAAGTGGGAAGATCAGTCAACAACTTCCTACACAGCTCCTAAGACTGCTAAACAAGACAGAGGATTTCAACATAGGTATCATAGTGGCAAAAAATCTTAGCACCCACAGTTTGAGAACAGAGGACAGATCTAGCAAAATAAAATGTCTTGTGCCTTGCTGATTTGGGTATAACTAATGTAGATTGGATGTAATGAAATAGCTTAAATAAGTTTGACTGAGGTCCAAGTGTTTCTCCACAAGACATAAAATAGGATTAGGTCACTGCAATAGTCTCATCGCTCTTCTGTGGATTACAGCAGACCTATTCACAAGTATGTCATTTTATTCTGCTCTAAAGCCAAAGTTTCCCTCATAGGCTTTTTTTGGTAAATTCATTGAATTGGTTTCACAACCAGAAGCACATGGAGTCTTTCTAAGTGCTCAAGGTATTATTCATTGTTATGATTCACCATTTGTATGTAGTGTCATTGGGTACTCATGGTTTCCACCACAGTGTGTGCAGATGTATTAATTGGTCTGCATTTTTTCAAATTACAACCCCCTGAAATCCACAGAAGTTTCAATTAGCATAGAGTAGAAGTGCTTGTGAGATGCAGGAATGAGAGGAAGTAACAAAAAGAAAGTTGGATGAATAGTAGTGTAAATAGGAAAAACCAGACAGTAAGTAAATAGTGAGGAGGAAGAGGCAATTTAGCATTGGTCAGTAGGTTGTAATCGAAAAATGAGATGAAACTAAACAAAAGAAAATTTAAGTTGAAAACCTGCAAACTTTTCCTAACAGTGAGCTTTATTATATGAGAAATAGTCTTGTGGAGAAATCAGTGGAAACAGTATCAGGTGAATCAATTTGTTATAGAATGGAAAAGCTTTGAGTACAGGGAGAAATCTATTACTAGAAATGGACAAGTAGGTTTGCTTACTGCTTCCTTTCTTTGCTATGCAGCTAAGGGATATCTAGGAATTATGAAAAAAAACATAAATTGAGAGATATAGGTTTGAATCCCAGACTTACTACAGATTTTCTGTGAGAACTTGATTAAAACACTGAAGTTGTCATTTCAAGTTGATTGGAAGATGAATTTCACTATGTAGAATGTCAAGGTTCAGAGAAGAAAAAAAAAGTTGTCCCTGAGCAGGATGAACTTTGGCATATTGCACTGCAAGAGAATTCTGTGGGAATAAGAAAGGCAATGAGCTCCCATTCCCTTGGTACTGCTCAGCTCCCTGGCTGTTCACTTGGCAACCATCTGGAGTCAGAGCACTGAGACATCCTTCCAGCAGGTGCAATTTGTGCTCACAGTGTTTCCTGTGAGCAATTTGGGTAAAGCACAAATAAAAGCATGTACCCACAGGGTTAGATGTTCAGCCTAGTCACTTCTTGCTCTGTAACTGCTCCTCTGCCTTTCTTATATACTGGAATGACACAGAACAAGCTCTTTCTCATTACTGCCTCTGGGAGGGCTACTTCAGATGTCACAGTGGAGGCTAGATGGGATTTTGTTGGCTGCTGAGAGAGGAGAGAGAGGAGCAGCACTGACATTTTCAACTTTGCTCCCTTCTGACTTTGTGCCACTGGAAACTCTGTATCCACGGCAGCTGCCAGGATAAGGATAACTGTAGTGTTGGATCTCTCCCTGAGCTCCTTTGTGGAGCAACGTACAGTTGTCATATAGAAAACCCATGCTGTGATCTGCTGCTTTGGTAAATGAAGATCCGACACATTTCCCCATTACTTGCAATGTCACAGTTGCTGAGTTTTCACTGCCTTATGAGCAATCTGTGAAATGAACGCTCCTCACAGCCTGCAGTCACTTGCACAACAAACAGCCACTAAACATTTTGCTGCCTTAGGCAACCAGGGTTTGACTGATATGTGTGAACTGACTCTGGCTGCTTGTTCCTCCATTTGCTGTTCCAAGCTATTCGGGTTCCTTGCTCACTGCTCGGTTTGCTATCTGAGTTGTCTCTTAGCAGAGACCCCAGGATGAAGCAGGTGTGAGGAAAAAGGAACAGAGACTGAAAGTTCTTAGAATTCAACTAACCCTCTAGCCTCCTGCTAGGCAATGGCATTTTTGAACATGCAATTTTCATTTTCCTTTCCCAACAGCCTGCCTGCACATACTGCATTTTCTTTCCCCATCAATCACTGCCCTTACAGAATCAACTACTTTAACTGATCTGTGCTGCGGTTGCAGACAACCCACGATGGGAGCATCATTGTCAGTGACTGTGCCTCTGTAACAAGGATTATTTTACACCCTGGAAATGGCACAGACCTGTTCAGTTGTCAATATAAGTCCTGCTTGTTTGGTTAATATAAATACATAGTTAGAATGCAAAATGTCTCTAAGATGACCACCTGCTATTGGAAATTAGTAAAACATGGTGATATCCACAGTTAACTATACAATGCAATCACCTGCTTATTAACCATAAGATTTTAATAACAGTTGTGCCCAGAACTCTCATGTGTAAAGAGGTGACATTGCATTAGGGTATGTATACAGATGATGTAAGAGATGCTCTTTGTCTCAGTTTGAGTAGGCAGGACAAAGAATAGAAGAAACATTTGATGGTGCAAAGGTGAGTGACAACACAGTAGGTGACAGCATATTTGACATGGGAAATAGTTAAATTTTCTATCAGTGCTTTTACAACAACTCGTTCTTCATCTCCAATCTCATTCTAGTATTTCACTCAGCTACAGTCAAACAGGATTTATACTTTCATAATAGAATCATAGAATCATAGAGTCATAGAATCCATGGGGTTGGAAGGGACCTCCGAAGGTCATCTAGTCCAACCGCTCCTGCAGTTAGTAGGGGCATCTTCAACTAGATCAGGTTGCTCAGAGCCTTGTCAAACCTCAGCTTGAATATCTCCAGGGACAGGGCCTCAACTACCTCCCTGGGGAACGTGTTCCATTGTTTCACGACCCTCATGGTAGAGAACTTATCCTTAACGTCCAATCTAAATCTGCCCTTCTCTAGTTTAAAACCATTGCCCCTCGTCCTGTCACTACAGGCCTTTGTAAAGAGTCTCTCTCCAACCTTCTCGTAGGCTCCCTTCAGGTATATATAAATAGCTGTCAGCAACAAAGGTGACCTGCAAGAAGAATTCTTAGTATCTCACTGTAGTGAGATGTATCTATAATATAACCTTGCAAATATGTGTGTAAAGCTCTCTGTTGCCTTTCAGGTTGGCTAATATTTGTCAAAGAAACTTTTATCCATGTCTACTAATTTTTGGACTGCAGATAGTGTTGACAAAAGAAGCAGGGATTAGGACATGACTGGACATGTATGTTCAAAATTTCAATCTGATGCACTGACATCTTGCATGCAGGCCTATTTTTTCCTGATGAAGCACAGCACCACTAGTCAGTCATTACAAGGTGCTACAAGTCAGTCTTCTTTCAATAGTGGCAAAAGACTCTTGACTCCCTGTTATAAAAAGCACCTTCAGCCACAGCTAGAGCCAAGATCTCAGTATACCAAAGCACTCTTGTCTAAAGCATCTACAGAAACAGACTCCAATAGAAAACATCAAGGAACAGCATTTTGTGCCTTGAATGTGTCCCCTGCAACTCCAGGGCTATTAAATAACAGACTGAAGCAGGAACTGTGGTTTACTAAAGCAGAACTTGGTGCGTTGCCATAATGTAATAAAGGTCATTTCCATGTAGTAAGAAGGATTGCTTTCGCTCTGAGTCAATATATCTCACCAGGATACATGGTAAATGGGGTGTGCAGTGTCAAACAGAATCCTCTTTTCAGGCCACTGAATAGCAACAGTGTCAATGCACTAAACATACCACCACCAGGATTTCTGTAGGGAATGTACTATCCAATGAAATTTGTTTGGCAAAGCCATATATTTTGAGTCTACTAACCGATCTTCCTGTTCAAAATTTCCT
Source organism: Baryphthengus martii (assembly GCA_013396935.1). NCBI lineage: Eukaryota > Metazoa > Chordata > Aves > Coraciiformes > Momotidae > Baryphthengus > Baryphthengus martii. The sequence goes on along the minus strand of VWZK01019080.1, from coordinate 19,109 downwards.
AGTGTGCTGGGTGTTTCAATTAACTTTTACTGCAAGAAAACTGAAGCAAAATACAATCTAAGGTCCTCATCCTCTTCTTAACTGCAAGCATAGATAATTTGTAATTCATTGTTAAACATGCATGCAACCCTCTGAAGAACGGAAGGAGTTCAATCTAGATACTGCATTCAAAACTCTTTAAGCATGAAGTTAAACATGACCAGTTTATTTTCTCTTGTCTTTGGATTTATGCAAATCAGCTTGAATAATTTCCAAATCTCAATTCTCACCAATAGATGGCACCAACCTTTTCTACTTTCTTCATGACGCCTTTCCAGTAGCTAGATTTGAAGCCTCTCCCAATGTTATCTGTTAAATCATGATGAGTTCTGTTCTGTTCTTTTTCCTGCAGATTGTGGCTGATCACTACAGAGCGGTACATGTTTTGTTCTTTAGACATTTCACAAACTTTGTGTGGGATGTTTTACTAGATACATTACCAATAATTCAGACTGCTGTTCTCTTCCATGTTGTGGGAGTCATTATAAAAATGCTTTATTGGAGTGTGCGTGTGCGGGGGGTGGGAGGTGGGGGGAATGTTTGATGGTTTTCTTCAGCCTTGCACACAAAAATGTTACTGTGAGTATCGACTTTTTTTTAAAAAAATGATCTTTCCTTCCCCCCTTTGCAGGTAATAAAAAATTGAAAAGTAGACCTGTAGTATTTTTTTCCTGTTTCATGATTGTGTGATTGCAGCCTTTACGACCAGGATTCTACTGGAAATAATTTAGTAGTTTGTCTCTGAAAAGTTTCAATCAGGTGAATTTTGTAGTTATTTTGGAGAATATGTTGTTAAAACTCTGTCACAGGGAAAGTCACTAGAACCAAAAGCAGGCACAGCTGCAGCAAACTCAATTAACTGATTCAGAGAATATTCACTGTCCTTTTTTGGAGGGATGTTCCTTATTCCCAATGGACAGATCCACTACAAGTAACCAGTAACTCTGCATTAGAGTCCAATGATTTTGTTTTCAAAACATAGTTTGCCTGTTTCAAATTAATTCTCAATGGCCAAAAGACTTTCGTTTCTCCATTGAGACTCACAGACAAGGTAGTTTTCTTAGTGTCTCCTTTTGAAGTTACAGCAACCATTACAAGAATGTGTTTTCAGGATTGTAATAGTCATTTTATGCATCACAATTCCAGGTTTTATGACTGTCATATTTTTCAGGATGTGAGGTATGATACACAGACTATTTTGTATTCACCTGAATTGATGGCACTTCTGGTCAGGAAACAAGAATTCTGTTTCATCTAGAGTTTAAAGTTTAAAGCCTACCTACCTACCTGCTTATACGCACAAATCATTTCAAAGCGTTCATTCAGTTTGCTGTTCTGAGGAATGTTGTGAAAATTGAATCTATCACATAGATGACTGCCAAGATTAATGAAATTTTGGGCATCGAAGTGCCAATTATGCAGAAGTTAGTCTCTTCCTAAAATAATTTATACTCTTGACTGGTCAACTTTATGTCTTTCTTTTTCATGAATCAAATCAAACTTCTTTATTGATTCTGTACCCTTGTTACCTTCTGAATATTCACTTTCCCAAGCCTCATATTCACAAACTTGTCAGGTGCTTAGAGTAATTTCTGCAGCTGAACACCATGTTTGCATATACAACATAACCACATGAGCTGAAGCTGTGTCCTAAGGCATAAAAAATTAACCAACAGTATTCTTTACATCCCTGGTAACCTTGTGGTCAAGTTTTGTTCACACCATACTAGTGAAGAGGTTTGTCCAAAATCCATTAGCAACATCTGAAAATGTGCTTTGACTTGAATGCAAGTTCTTGAATTACTCGGCTTCAGTGGAGTGGATATGTCCTAAAATGGGAGACATTACCTTATCCAAGCTTTTCAAGAAACCTCATGTATTTAAAATAGTCATTATCCCACTCCTTAAATGATTTAACATTTTACTGGTCTTTACACAATCTTAATTAACCTCTCCCTTTTTTATGCTGAATGTTCTGGAGTTTTCCATTTTTCTACAACTGAATAATTCCAAAACACACACCTATGTCTAAAACTTGTTTAAATTGGGATTTTAGGTATCCACCCTGTATTGCAAAAGTAGCCTGTGTGGTGCAATATTGTTTTCAACAGGAGACTTTGTAAAACAAGTATTGAGTAATCAGAATGTATCTTTATCCTTGTGTGTGCTTAGCAACCTCACAGGTCTGGGTGACAAAAAGAATTTGCCCTTGGACAGCAATTTAGCAAGACATCAAAAAGAAGGAAAAAGAAAAACTTTGCTTATATTTCACAATGAACAGAGAATGAATATAGAACTTCACAGTCATATTGCTTAATATTACTGCAGCATTTGAAACCTTTCATTTTTAGACCTGTGTCTCTAAGGCTCAGGACAAGCCCACATGAAACAAGGAGCAGGATTTCTATTGCACAGGGCTTGTGTGTCCCTTACTGAGTAGCATAACCTGAGTCTTCTTCTGCTGTTGGGCATCCAAAAACAGTTAGTCAAAGGCATTATGAGTAGATTTACCCGATCTCACTAGTCTGAGGAGGTACCTGAAGTCAGAAATGTTGCTGATCTTGCTAATTTTGTAGGAGCAGAAGAGACACATGAGGTCTTCTGGGTCAAGCACAAAGCACACTTTACAGCTCAGTATATTCTGGAGCAGACAAACCCAGGTTTCCAAATGCATATCCACTGTCCGGTCTCTTGAATATGACAAAAGGCAAAGAACGAAAAGGGCTGGAAGCTCCTATCAAGATCATATTCAGGGTCACATCTGCCTTCCAGGATAAAAGTGGCTGTTGGGCACAGGTTTCCTGACTCACCCTGATTCACGCTCCAGTGTGCTCAGAAAAGAGAGATTTTTTTAAAAAAGTATTAAGCACACAGAGATGGAGTTTGACACTCGGTAGGAGGAAAATATTACTGAAATTAGGTTCATATCCAATTCTGGAAGACAAATGCCTCCAAAAATCTGCTGCCTGTGGCCAAATAGAGCATGGTTCATTCAATCCATCTCCCCTGACTCATCATCTGCAATCTAGGTGTCTACACTGGAACTAGTGACTTTAGGCTCCATAAGGAAAATAGATGCTTTTAAAGAGTGAGTCATCTGACCTATTTTAGATATCCACGTTAGGAAGAGACAGATGAAGGTCTGGGAGTGCCTGTTTCATTTTCACTGATTCTTAAAGAAATCCAGCTAACCAGATCAGAAATGTCCATGTAGGTGAATCTGACCTTGTGTATATCCTGGAGCACTCACTGCTAAGTTGCAATTCACATTATCAAATTCAGGCACTGACTGACAATGTGATGCTAACATTTATAGCTTAACTAATAATCTCTGTAGCGGTGGTACAGCTGGTTGGGAAGGAACAAACAAGCAATTATAGGAGTACTTTTGCTTCCCCTGAATTCAGTCTGTGTGTGGTTTTATTTTTATGACTGTCAGAGAAGCTACAGTCTTCACTAATCTAAGTCTCACAGCAAACAGAAATGTCTGCTTGAGGGACAGCAGGAAAGAAATTACATCTAAGAAAGTTTGTAGGGGGAAGGGGGGGAAATTACAGCTTTCATTTTGACCAATTGTACATTAATTAAGGTAGGAATCCAGAGTCTAAATTTGGTTGCTGATGAACTAGTCCTTCACAAGTAAATCCCTACTTTTTCAATAAATTCAGTGGAACAAGATAAGCTTGCTGAAGACATATGTAACTTAAGATACCTCCTCTCCACTCACCATAGCAACCCCTCAAGGTGATCTGCCAAAGTCAGATGTTAATCTGCCAGGGAGCAAGGAAGCCACTAGGAGCTCCTGGGGCCATCCACTCAGAGTGAGTGTCCATCATCACACCTCCCCTCTAGCGACTGACAGGGTTAGCTCGCTCCTTGCCTAATCTGGATGGCAGTGGCACTCCCACATGAGAGATTAGTGCATGTCTCCCTCTACTTCTGAGCAGGTACAGGTGATTCAGTTAAGCACATGTGAATTTTTCAGGCTAAGAAGGGAGTCACTTCAAGAATATAAGATCCTAAAGCATGAGGAAAGATCAGACTGTACCCTTGTTTGGATCTTCAGACTCTTTTACATGGCTCAGATCCCATGAGGTATGATTGTAATGTTCATTAAAATCCTTCAGTATCGGTCACAACTTGAACTGTTGTTTCCAAGGGTTTGTTATATCAAGATACCACAATGAATTCTCAGCTATGCATATATTATTCTCTCATTTTATGTTCTTTTTTAAACATTTCAGTTGATTGGTTTTAAATTGCATCGACTCACGTGGGCCTTCAATTTCTGTGTTCTCAAAAAAGCTTGAAAACACAAATGCAACTGCTTTGGCATGTATTAACATTGTATTAATATATGTGAGGATACTCTTGTAACATCAGATATATCACAGAAACTGCATCTCGGAGTATTTTGATATTGTTTTGCCTCATCCATCTTGGTTTTCAGCAATACAGTGTGATATTATATGTATTCATATCTTCAGTTTCTAAAAATGAAAGTCATATTTGTATAGAATCTAGAGCAGTAATATCTTGGGTGGCTGCCCAAATATTTAATCCATGCGAAAGTTTTATGATTGATGCAGCATTGTTTCTAAAGATAGAAAGTCAGCTGCAGTCACAGTCATTGCGTATACTCTAAAGATGGTCTGGCATAAATTCTTACGTATCCTAGATTTCTCTAACAAATTTGTCATTGAGTGTCAGGTTGCTGTTATACTGCTTCAAGACATATAATAGAAGTAAGGAGATGGAAACTTGTGAAATCTATCTACCAATTGCTTCCACTGGAAAGAATATTAAAGAGTACTTCAGGAATATTCTGCATGTTCACACTTACAAAATCCGTCCTTTTATTTTTCATTTATATGCTGGTCTTAACTATGTGCTTTATCTTTATGCTGGTCTTGACTATTTGCTAATAATAGCCCTAGATAACTTGTTTTCACCTTCTAGACTGTTTGTGAATGACTCAGACCCTAGCGAGTATTCACTACTAGTCTAAGAATGGCTTCAATTCATCAGACTCCCTGTGTTAAACTTCTGTGAAATTGTTTCCAAATCCTCCTGTGTTCAGCATGGCACATTGCTTACCGTATTTCCAAAAGGGCACTCAGTCAAAATATGAGAAAGTCTTGAAATGAAGGCTCCATCATTTCCCTTGATAGTCTAGTTGAACAAAATTTTTTACCCCTCATAGTTAAGAATATGTGCCTTATTTCTAATTTGCACTGTATGGCTTTATCTTCCAGCTGTTGGTTCTTATCATGGCATTTGGGGCTTGTCTGCAAGCCCGTTTCTGTGACTTAATGACTTATCCATGTGTGACATCGCCATTTGTTTAGCTCCTACATACTGTCAGCTCTTAACAAAGCACTAACCTCGATTGGATATGGTATAGGGAACAAGGCTACAACAAACTGAGATTGTTTCCTCCTCCTTTTAGCATGGTCTGTGAAAGCTCATCTACGAGCTGCATTTGCAGTTGGTAGCCAATGCATTCTGAACTGGGCTGGATACACTCCCTATATCTTTCAAGTTCTCCCACTTTCTTAAGAAGATATTTCCTTCCAGTGTCTGAAGGGGCTGACAAGAAAGCTGAGGAGGGGCTGTTTGCCAGGGCTTGTAGTGATAGGACAAGGGGTAGTGGTTTCAAGCTGGAAGAGGGTAGGTTTAGATGGGATGTCAGGAAGAAATTCTTCACAATAAGGGTGTTGAAACACTGGAACAGGTTGTCTAGGGAGATTGTAGATGTCCCCTCCCTGGAAGTGTTCAAGGCCTTGAGCAACCTGGTCTAGTGGGTGGTGGCCCTGCCTGTGGCAGGGTTAGAACTAGATTATCTTGAAGGTCCCTTCCAACCTTAACTGTTCTATGAATCTATGCGATTCACACTAACCTCTAAACATGGAAATGGAAATCAAAATGTGCAGCTGCTTTTACACCACCACTTTCAGTCTGACTTGTGCCTGTGGTGACACATCGAGAGCCTGCTGTGTGCAGGCACACCTGGACAGTTTGCAGAGCTTTGCGTACAAAATATCACCTGCTCCATTTCTGTAACTCCGACTTCTATGAACTGTGACTCATGCCAGCCAGCCTGCACTAGACTAAAGGGTTTAAAAGAGCACTATTGATCTACCACTGTGTTACTGATAAGCGTGAAAGATTTTTTTTTTAAAAAAAAGACATGTAGCAAATGTGAAAATAAATATTCACTGGTCTGGCTGCCTTTGAAATCCCTGATAAGGCACCTCCCATGGAAAGTAGTGGAGGTGAAGTTTCGGTTCCACCCACCTTTGTGCAATTCACCTGTTCAGATTTCAGTATTCCTGAAAACATTTTTGATTGCTTATGATAGCAATTTACTTCCTTACTGAGGAAAAATGAAAGAGGAAAAAAATACCAAGAAAGTTCTTTTGAAAACATTGATGTATTTGAATTACATGGGATAATCCAAGGTTAATTTAAGTAGAAAAAAGGATATCAGAATGTCTTACAGAGCATTAAATTGTATTAAAGTAAGAGTTAGCATTAAGAATCAAAAGTAATGGATAGAATAGCTAGGGTAGTGCATTGTATTTATATTTGGCTTATATGGAGAAATTTTGTACTTGAGTAATACAGTTTTTACAGAGAACGACAAATGTTATTATCACTGTTATACTTTGGGGAAACTACAGATTCATAAACTAAGATGGTATGAATTATGTGCTGAAGAACAAAGAGAACTGCTAACAGAACTAGGTCTCTTGACTCCTACTGTGTGTTTTTTCCATTGAATCTTATTGAATGGAGGATAAATCACAGGCATAAATTTTAAGTAATCTTTTTCTTTTTGTCTTTATCAGATATTTCACTTTCTATCATTTGCATAAATAGAAAAGAGAAAGTCTTTCTTTGCTGGATGTATCTTTTTTTTCCACAAAGCTTTAGGAAATTAATTGAAAGTAGTTAGAAGTGGTAAGGGACTTGGTAGAATACTAATATATGTGAGTAGTTCATACTTCTGGAATATGTTAGAATTTTACTTCTAAGCTTCAAGAAAAATGATGATAATAATACAAAGTGAATCCAGAGTGGGCTGTATGTTAAGAAGAGATACAGAGCATCTCTAATGTGCACATAGATAGACTTGCTGCCCTGAGCAATGGGATTACATTACATTAAGATGGCACCTGTCCATTGGCTCATCTTGCTGATTATATCTTTGTTCTTCAGACTTTCAGCTTTTGGTTCGGGTTTTTTTTTGTGGCTCTTGATTCTCATTATAGCCTGTGCCTCAGCTGTCCCAGACCTGTATCTCCCCAGCTTTACATTTGTGTCTGAGAGCTGCCATTCCCTCTCACCAGCTGCTTGCCCCACCAAATAGTTCCTCTTTATTTCATGCTTACTCCTTTTGTCTATTTATGTATACATTAATGCATGTATTTTTAGAATATACTTGTAATTCTTTAGCCTAGAAGCAAGACATCATAATTTTGAACCTCTTATATCTATAACTTGTCTCTTCCTTGGGACTAACAGAATCTGGTATAATTTTCTTTCATGCTGCACAGGAGAGTCAATTTTTAAAAAAGCCTGTGTAGAGCTGTTTCTTTTCTCTTTGGAGGCTTTTGTGGTGTACCTATCTCAGCATGGTACAAATTTCAGTGAGGTTCTTTACCCCCTCACCCACTGTTGTGCAAGCATTGGGAGCCAGGGATAAGCATATTTTATAAATTAAAAAGAAATCAGTCAGTACATTGAAGCAATTAGTGTAAATGAGTTCAACAGACAAAGAGACAGACAGAATTTGCTGTGCTGTTTGCCTTTTCCTGCCCCCACAGCCTTAAGTGTAGTACAAGAGCTAAATGAACACAGTGAAAAATGACCACATATCATGAGCCAGGTTCCAGCCTCAGTGACAGAGCTGTAAATCCAGAATAAGAACATAAAATCTACCATCTTGTGTGAGCGTGACAGTCCTTTTAGCTCAGTCCTGGATAGCAGTGGGGAAAAGCAGAGACCTAGGACAAGAATAAGGCAGATAAAGGGATATTTCTGCTACTGTAGCCTGTGAACTAGAGGCTAATTTAATGGAGACAGAGATTATAATCAACGATAGAGTTTAATAGTTACAAACAGACCTCTCCTTCATGATTTAATCCCTACCAAAATCTGTGTATGTTTTGGGGCCCCTCATCGTCCCAGTACAGTGAACTCTATAACTCCAATATGTTTAAAGTGAAAAAGCTTTCACTTTCAACAAGTTGCCTGATCATTTCACCGGATGTCCCTTTTTCTCTTGTGAAAAACAGCTACTGCACTTTCTTGTTTCCTAATTTTGTATCCATTAAAATTTTACAGTAATTTCACTGATGCCATTGGAGGCCCTTACAGCTGACACTGTTGTAAGGCAAGGTCAAAGATATGTTTTTAAGGAATCTGGTTCATTCATAAGTCCAGCTGCTACATTTGTCAGGACAGTGTCCTAAACACCACTGTTTGCAGGATGAAGGCCCTTAGAATCATGTAATGTGCATGAAAAAGAAAAGGAAGTTAGGGGTATATAACCTTGGAGGTGCCTGGAGACAATAAATTTCAAACACGCCACTCTTCAAGACATGCAAATGTCACAAAGCGAATGCCCTGTTCCACAGATATAGCCAGAGGTGCATGCAGGTATGTAGAATTTGCAGCAATCCCTAATGGCCTGGAAGATTTCTGCCTTCCAGAAGCCAGGAGTGAAGCTGTGCTGAATGCTGGAGTTCATGACAACTGCTGCGCTCTTGTCTCTGACTTAGCCTTTGTAGTCCTCAGAAAGCATGACTATTCACACTGGCCTGGCCCTACATGGTGCTCTAGGTCACTTCCATTGTGATTAGACTAACCTCACAATCAGGATTCCTCCAGAATGAAGAAGCTTATGTTTTCCAATGCATATTCATAGGACAATGTGCTATGTCCAGCATCACCATCTTCTTATGCTAGGCCCCCGTTGCTCAGTCTCTTCATGTACACGATTCTTCACATATTATCAAACAAGCTGAGCGCAGATCCAAAGTAGCCCATGGCACTGACCCCAAGGAAGCAACCTTGTCTCCAGGAAAAGAACCATACATTTCTGACAGTATCACCAGAGTGCATATGGCATGTAAGGTTTGATGTGGTTGTTCTAGGTATTTTGTAAATGTTAAATCAGGGCTAGATTGGGATTAGAATTTTTTTTTGTTTTGTTTTTGTTTTTTAAAGTAAGAAAAAGAAAAAAAGAAAAAGAAAAAAAAGAAAGAAGAAAGAAGTATCATCACCACAAAGAACAATGCTGAGTCTTCAAGGCTGAGTTTTACAACTTCTAATTACAGTCAAGGGAAAGTGGAGTACCTTCCAGTCTCCAGGTTTAAGGATACATGCAAAGTCTGGGGCAGCACACCTGTATCACGTCAGTCATTTCAGGTTGTCTAGCATTCCAGAAAGGACCTCCAGCAGTAAAAGTCACATGCATCACCCTGATGAGGATGACCTTCCATCAGCAGCAAGAGAGTTTTCCCTACAGAAAGACCACCGGACTCACCCCTTTGTGTTCACCAACTGCTGTAGTATTGCCAGTGGCGAAAACTTTCTACTAGTAGCATCCAAGTGGATCCATCCAACAGCTGGGCTTTGTTCCTTCTGTTCCAACACTACTTATTAAAAATACCTAGCCAGAATTCTCAGGGCTGACTATGCAGTAGCCAGATCATCTCATCTTCTGTGGTGTTGCTTAGGCTGTCCAGTCTTTGCTGCAGCAAACTCCCAGGAATCTCTTAATTCCTATCCTAGTGTGAATATCTGACTATTCTGTATAGCTAAGTAAATGCTTAGGAGAAATCAGTCTCCTGGGATATGTGCTGAAGTTGACCCCAGCAGTATCAGTTCCCCTTTAACAGCAGGTAATGATAAGCAAGAAATGAGTAAGCCTATGGGTATTCCAAAAACAAAGATGGATGGGCCCACTGTGGACCATGTCTTGACAGGCAGATGGAGAACATTGAGGGAGTAAATGTATACACAAGAATACATACTCATCCTCAACTTCATCTTACTCTCTGTGTGACTTAACAACCTTCAACTCACACTTGTAACGTATTCACAGAGATTAGAATATACAGGCAAAGATATTTAGCCCAGCAGTCTACTGTATCCCTTCACTCAAACACAGAAGATGGACCATTGCACATGGAAGCAACCGGCTCATTTCATGCTTGCTCCACAGAATAATTGCAAAACGATCCCATGGGTTTTTGCGTGCTGCCAATTGAACACAGTGCTTAACTGCAGAAATTGTCACAATGATGGCCTGAGATGGACTTATCAGTGTTACACATTATGGGTACAGATAAAAAGGATTCTGCTACAGTATCTTTGAGAGGACAGTAGTCTCTTGCTTCTGTAAATGAAGTCTTGGTGACAGCTGTACTACTTCTCTAGAGCTGATATCAACTCCCCAAACACGGCTATGAACATGTCCTTCTGCATCCTGAAGAGCCCACTATTGGTTACAAAACCAAAATAACAGTGTGGTCCTTGCAAAGACTGTTCAAATCAATCATAGCACACTTTTCAACAGCTCAAATGTACTTGTCAGGTAGTGAAGTTTGCTTCTAGCATCAACCAGGGCATCATAAATCTTGAGAGGAGAAACATGCTTTACACTGCATCAATGCTGCTATTGTTTTCCACCTGTCTTTTAGTAGAGAGAGGCAGTGGAAGGGGTCAGCAGTGAGCCACACTGACTTATACTAGTTATTCATGCTTCCAAACCAGTATTGGTAATTGCAGGCTGAGCTACTTATTTTTATTTAACGCTATTCTCATAACATCTGCTTTCTCTAACATTATTTCAGATCATCTCTTCCCACTTTCTGAAGTCCCTTTTTAGAATGTATGTTAAAGCTATCAGTTCCCATTTTGGAGACAACGTGATATAAGCTCTTAATAACTAAACATAAACATGTTTTGGGAAGAGCAGCAGACAATTTCTTCCTCCACCCTGTCTAATTGCACATCAACATTACATTAAACAAGCCTCCATCATTGCTAGAAGAAAGCAGAGTCAATATTAGAGATACACCCATGGTCTATCTGATCCTTGGGCCTTGCTTCTCTCTGGAAATCTGTTTTGTAAGTTCTTAAAATTAGTTTTCTTTTAACCCATTCAGGGAATATAATTCTTGTACATGGAAAAGTATGAGAAATAATAAAAAATATTCCAAAATAATACAACACATGCAAATTGATTTAAATATTTTTAATCAATATGTTCTGATCTAAAGGAAATGAGTCTATTGACATGAAAACAGTTAGGATTTAGGTTGTATCTTCTGCCCTCCTTGCAGAGAAATTCTTGAGATTGGTGTGAGAATATGGAAGGCGAAGCACATATGTGGACGTGTGTGTCTGAGAGACTGTCTTGTCTTTGATTCCTCTTTAACTTCACTAAACCAGTGTCTTCCCCTTTATTTGTCATGAAACTGTGTCTCCAAAGGGTTGGGTGACTGAGAACAGAGAGGTCAACAACTCTTTGGTTTAGTACTTAATACATATAAATTGAATCAACACACCAGGAAATCCTAATTCCCAGTGAAAAAGTTTCCACAAAAACTGTCAGTTTCTTCAGCTCAAGGTAACATAGAGTGACACATCTTCATCAGAGACAGTGACTCACAGCTAGGGCTTGAATTGTTGGGGGGGAATTATCTTATCTGTCAACTGTATCAAGCTAAGAAAGATGAAGGTACAACCCTGAATGTCGCATTAGCTGCCAAAATAATTACATCATGGGCAAAAAGTGGAGATGAAAAGTATTTACATCGATTCCTACTCTCAGCCAGTTTATGCGTTCTGGAAAAAAACCTCTGTATCTTGTATCGAAGGTTTCAGTCAAGTTTCATACTTTACTATCTGAAAGCTTCTACCCTTTCAAAAACATTTATTTTGCTAAGATGTACTGATGTGATTGTTATTTTCTCATTCTCTCATTCAGCCGTTTTTGTTGCTTAAATCTCTTCACAGGATATTTTGTCCTGAGTGTATTTTGTTCACTTTTAGAGTTTTACGATCAAAGATAGCACAGTTAATGCAGCATTTTCCACACATTCAGCTTTCTCCAAGGTATTGGTCATATCTAGCAGCAGACTGCTTGTCTGGTTAGAGTTAAACAGACATTTATAGAACCAGAATCCAACTGATTGGTAATATTTTTTTTTTAAAAAAAAAAGAAAGAAACAGAAGTAGGGAGTGCAACCATGGCTGTCTTCAGTGGAGAAAGTGGACAAAATATGTGAGCTTGCACTAAACCCTGAGGTCAGCAAGTCCTCTATTGTGGTTAGCCAGACTGCATTTTTGTTCTTAAACTAAAGAAAGAGGTTATTGTCAGAACCACAGTGTAAGCGAAGAAAAGCTGCAACTGTGGGAGGCGGTGAGAGTCCCAGCTTCTAGCAATCTCAAAATCAGGAGAAGACGTCCTTATGGCATTCTACCTTTGTGCATGGTACAACACCCAAGCTCACGTGTGGTGGGATACAGGGATGAGATCGTGCTTTCTCTCAGAGAGGTGTTGCAGGGTGCTGTGGCTCCTCACTGCCCTCTGCATGCCAGCTCTTCTGTGTACCCCTTGTAATCTTTCTGCAAGCTGTCTTTGGTACCACACTAGATAATAAGAAGTGCCCCACTAAGCAGGTAGGAAACCCACAGTTTGTGATCCAAAGCAGATACAATTTCTTTATCACGTCAGGTCCATTCAAATTTATTTTCAGCTCTCCCTTCCAAATAATAAAATCAGAAGGAATTGTTTATGAGGGGCTGACAGGCCAAAAGTCACTTACTGCAACAGGGTTTGGATGTGGTTTGCAGCCCGCCACTTTTCCTCCCATAGGAATAGTGGTTGGGGCATTACTCAGAAAAAAATGGATGGAAAAAAGGTTTTAAGAAAGAAGTAGGAAGAAGTCCTCTCCTGGGAGAGGGTGACATGGGAATCGCTGTTGGCAGGAGCACAAGGCCTCTGTGCAGGCGAGGTGATGAAAGAGAGAGTCTACAAGTCAGCAGATGGGGAAAGCTCAAACTCAAAGAAAGCTGTTTGACTGTTTTCAAAAGCAGACATGGTGGGAAATATAGAAAAGAACAGGCAGGCTTGATATTTTCAGAGAAGGGCTGGGGACTCATTGGCTGCCACCCTGATTTCCTTGTGAGTATCAGAAATTACTGTGTCCACCTAATGACGTCTGAAATTATTTTTCAAGAGGGGAATGTCTGATTGCCCTTCCCTACACTTATTTTGAGCATCAGCTGCTGCTGCAGTAAAATATCAGCCATCCTCTTGACTACTATATAAGGAGAAGGAAATGCATTGAAGATTTAACCCTTTATTCTCCAAGCGTCCTCTGCTTTTTGACCACCATATTGTTTTTATGCTTTCCTATTTTTCTTTTTCCTTTTGTTGTTTTCTTTTCACCCAGAAAAATCCATCACACCTCTAAATATATGAAAATCTCTGCACGTGCTACTTTAAAGTCTCCTGATGTGTGAAGTTACACTTTTTAAAGACGTGACTGACAGGTGACACTGCTTTGCCAGGTGTGGATTTGCACAGTGGGAAGACAAGTTGTCAACTGTTAGTGGCAAACAGAAAAAAGGAAGACCATCAAAACTACCAGAATATTGCAAAAGACAGATATCCCCATGCCATTATGTTAGAGCAGCAAGTTTTAGGGAATGAATGATTCTTTCCTTGAATTTCTCATAGTTAGCTCTTCACTATGTGGTAGTCTGACTCTTGACATTTCACCATCTAAACCCATTTGTCTTCAGTGATATTATTTTGTATATATCTGTGTACATATGTACATGTCTATATGTATATACCTGTAGACATATTTTATGAGTAACTAGTATCCTGTTCAGTCTTTTACAGAAAAAGAACTGTGTGCTATTGTAATTATTATACTAAAAATTCTGGCACGCTGGCACTGATCAAGTGTTTCACATGGAATTGTTAACACCAGAACATTTCTTTGCTGTTGATGTCCGCCTTCCTCCTGTCACAGCTGACCAGTAGTGGTAGCTGACAGCCAGGAGGAAAACAACTACCTCTCTGCATGCTGTTTGGTCTCCCCAGGGCTATAAGCATTGTCTTACACAAGAGAAAAGTTACAGCAAGAAGGCCCAATTCTGATAGTCATTTTAAAGCACAGAGTCCAGAAGACTGGAGACCCAGAAAGAGGAGAAATGGGATTATTTTCATTAGAAGAATCAGAGTGGCTGATACAAGTCAAATTAATATTAGGATTGACTTTCAGAAAAAGCTTTTTGAGCAATGAGATCCATGAAAATATGAAACAAATGTATTTTGCTGTTTGAAATGTAACTGGACAAAGAGTTTCAGTAAGTACTCTAGAAAACAAACAATAATTTGGCACTGGGATGGAGTAAATGACTCAATAACATGTCTTTTTCTTGTCTGATTTTTGTGGTTCCATGATTGGATAACAGTCTTCTGCCTGATAGTCTTACATTCACTCTTATAAAATCCTGTGGCATAAAATTAATCTGACTTGAGTGCCATTAGGAGTGAATGCAAGTAATGGCAGTGATGCAGCAGCAACTGGCCCTGAAACGTGACAATGAAGTTTGAAGACAGAAAAGTGAAGCAAGGTTTTATAAGAAATGTTGGCAAGTTCTTTTTTCCCTGAATCGTAGTCAACACAGTCAGTACTTAGTCCCTTAAATTCTCTAAATCCTCTATCCTAAATCCATGTTCCTACAAGCATCCAGACACAGATGAAACTGGGCTCCCTTGAGGACATTCGTTGACCTGCTTGGGACTGCTCCTGTGTAATGGTGTACCCTTTCTGTTGTAAAGCTAGAAGACCTTGTACAGACATTAACTATGCTGTTACAAATGAAGAAATGTGCCCAGTGAGTCATTGGCACAGAATGGCATAGAGCTCAGGTCTAGTAAATCAACTTTCTCCTTCAGGAAGAAACTGCTTTAGGTGTTTTTACACAGTGTTTAGGAAGCTCCTTTTATTCTCAAAGAAATCACAAAAAAAACCCAAAAAAAACCAAAAAACTTAAACATCCACCCCAGAATCTGACTTTACAGACACTTATTAAAATCAGTTTTACTGGTGTAAGGAATATATGTATATTTATGTATATTATGCTGTAAGGTCTAACAGAAACAATTTAATGCCAATAATATACTAGCATATAAAATGTATACTTGGAAAAGCCCAAGAGTCCTAAAATTGAAACTCTGCACTGCCAATCGTTGAGGGATTTTTGGTAGAAAAGTAGAAGTCTGTCTTCTGATTATCTAGGTTTAAGATTATTTAAAACTATCATATCCACTGATTTTAGCACATGACCAACATACATTGCTACCCAGATAGCTGCAGAAATGGCTTTAGTTATGACAGTACCACAAGCAAGTGCAGAACTTGAATCTACGATTCTTCTCTCTTGTTTTCAGTCTAGTAGGAAAGCAAGTCCCTCCTCTGCATGGCCACTTCTCTGCTTGCCTGCTTGCAGCAGAATGCTGTTCACAGCCATAGATTGACCACTAAAGCTTTAGGATTTAAGGAGAGGCTTTCCTCAGTGGCCTCTACTCAGTACAAACCGCTTCACCTGAAGGCAAGGCTATGCCTAATAATGCAAAAAGGGTCAGTTTAGCCACTGCCTTCATGCTTTCACACAATCTTTGTGCTGCCAGTCACACTCATGTCCTGTCTTTGCTAGGGGACAGAGTAGTTTTGCAATTAGGGCTGTGAAGTACCGTTGATGAACAACTCCATTGACATCATGACAGTTGTTCAATAAAGCAAAGACAAAAAATGAGATTTTTCTCACACTTTGCAAGTATGCGTCTTACCTTTTGGAAGCTGGAACAACAAGAGATATTGTTACAGTAACCCACTGCCCTGGGCAGAAGCAAGTCAGAAATGACAGTGCTCATCCTGCCAGACCGCCTTTGAAAACAAATTGCACAACACCACCGGTAACAGCTATAACGGTAATAACAACACAGATATTTCTTTGTGCAACAGTAACAATTAGGAAAATCTTAAGCACTTTCTACAGTGTCAGAACTCTTTGAATCAGAAAGAAAAATGAAAACAGAGGTCTCTAGAGAGAAACAAAAACCCCAACCCATAAGTGCTACAGCTATCCATACTTCTCTTTTTAATTCTTTCTTAATGATATGTTTTAACCCTAGGATAGAGGGAGGAGAAGTTTTTATTTTCCAGCTTACCGCACCCTAGATAAGTTTGATATTTTTAAATTCAAATGGCTCAAAATGCACTTTTACGATTCAAAAACTCTTATTGGAAAGTCCCACTTTTAGGCAGTTTCCCATGGTAAGCCTGAAATATATTTTACTGTGCTCCCCCTTCAACTGTCCTAACTGTCCAATAAAAGGCCATGTTTATAACTTTTCATAGGAAACAATTACTGTCAGAAAAAGTGAATGTTTCATGTTTACAAATTCATTGTCCATTACTTCCCTCTCCACCCTTTTCTTATTAGAGAAGACACGTTCACTTTGCTTGTCCATAGAGCTGGCTTTTCTTTTACGTGATCCGGCCAGGTCTATAGTAGGCATGTTTTCCAGAACAGCAGTATCAATTAAGATTATTTTTAACTATTTTTTTTATATTGTCAGAAGATCAGTGTAGATACGGTTGCACTAGAATGGAAAGTGTTTTTGCCAGTATTGCTTATTCCACTTGGAAACTGGTATTTTTTGTATTTTCTGTATTTATTTTCTGTATTTTCTCTTCTCTCTTCTCTTCTTTCTCATTTTCTTTCCCATCAGTAGAAACTGCACCCACACAAGGATGGCTTGCCAGGACACTTACATTGGTAAACTTTTCCTCATGCTGACCTGGTCTCCAAAACAGCATTACATAAATAATAGAGGCAGGTGGGAGCAATCATAAGTGAATGTGAAAAAAACCTGCAGCTGAGTTCATTCTTATGTCAGAAGCACTGTGGTGGTGTGGTTCTGTCAAGGGTCAGCTATTTTGGGCCGGGTGGAGAAAACTGCAGAAGGAGATGACATACTTCAACATCACTTAAATTCTGCCTTTGGAAATAACTTTGCAGTTGAAGCTGCTTTGAAAAAGAGTACGGCCAGTTTATGTCCTGACTCAATTCCCAGGTGTTCAGGAGTAGAAGATGGAAGAGATGAAACAAAAGGAGAAGTTCTTATGGGAGTAGCTAAAGAAGTGGAGTTCTTTTTAGTCGAGCCAGGGAAGAAAAAGAGATAAGTGTGGGGTGCTGGCAAAGGGAGTCAGGAGCTTAGGTGGGCTAGGCCAGTATGAACACGCAGCTCTTTGAACACATGTCTCTGTACTGGCTCCCACTGTTCGTTGGATGAAAATCAAGCTATTGGCTATAATTTAAAAGCCATGGCTGGCTCTGTTCCTGGTGGTCTCCAGCACTGTCTCATATTCTCTAGTTGTATTTTACTACAGCTTCACTGCTGGTCCCAAAGGCTGGAGTCCAGCAAGGAAATAGTATGTGGTCTTCTTGGGAGAAGACTTTTGTCTGAAATGTACTAGGTTCTGTAGCATAGTAGCATGCCATTTTAAAATTTTTGATGTCCTGTTATGTGTTCATTTTTCATATGTTTAATTCATGTGGATTGGCTATTTGGGTTAATATTAAAAAGACATACCTGCCATAGCAAGGAGTGATCTCTGCTCTTAACTAAATTTTTCAAACCACACCAGTTAAGAAATGCTTTTCTGAGAAGCTGTAAGGCATCTCGATATTGTGGTGAATGCCGTAGTCTCAGCAAACTAAATAAATGTCTATAAGGTGCTTAACAGATAACCTGAGTATCTACAGCTGGTTATGACATTTGTAAACTTATTCACTGCTTCACATAAACAAGGGATGCTTTAACTATTTAGATATTGTCTTTCTCTGTATGAAAAGAATAGAAAGCAAAGTGTATACTGAAAATGTCAGAGTAGCCTTATATAAAGCAAAAATTGTGACCGTTTGGTAGTATTTTTTTACTTTCTTATTTAAACTAAAGCAGCAGACTTAAGCAATTGTTATTTACAGGTCTTCCATGATTTTCTGGATTTACAGATACTTCGACTTTAATGACAGTCAACAAAAAACTATATAAGTAATTCATAATGTGCCAGTGTGCCATGTCTTAACTTTATATGAACAAAGCTATTATCTTTACTACATCGGTGGAAATTCATCCAGAATGAACTTGAACCCTTTGCTATTAATGCCTAGTGCCTGGAAAAACATTTCTTGAGACGTGTTTCTGCTGCATCTTGTTGGATTCATTTTACAGTCTGACAATGACATTATGGATTGCTTAATCTTTTCATTTTGTAAAGAAAAGTCAAGACTTGCCTTCCTACTAGAACAATGTTTCTTTTGTCAACAGAGGGTTAATGAATAAAATTGTTTTCAAGGTCAGATTGGCAAGTCAGGCTTTTAAAAAATCACCTCATGCTTGAGCAGTGATAAAACAAGAATTGCAACTCAAGTTTTGCTTCTTCATGTTAAAACCATCTGATTAAAAATAATAATGACAACACTGACATTCATCATAGGTTTGAAAACTAATTCATATTCTTCCATGCGTTAGTGACTAGTTTCAACTATCTGCAAAATAATGTAAGGATACAAAAACCCCTCTGCAACAAATTATAAACTTCTATTCAATATCAGGATCAGTTTAGGTGTTTTAACAAAAGACTTCTGTAATAGAAAAAAGATTTTATCTTGGTATATCATTTCCTTTCTATTTTCCTGTTGTTTGGTCTCAATAATTGGAACTACTATATCCTTTTAACTCCTTATGATTCCTGTTGAATTTAGAGTTGGTTCTTGGTTCAGAATCAGAATTGGTCAGTTGTACAATGTCTGGTAAAGCATCAGTTACTGATGGATTCCACAGATACTTTTGTTGTTTGGCCAGTAAGATGCTTAAAACCTTTTTTAAATGGCATATAAGGATAAAATTGCATGCTAAGAAAGTCTAATGTTTTTGTACCTTCTCTGCCCACCCCCCTCCC
>VWZK01019079.1:0-37511 GCA_013396935.1 Baryphthengus martii | reverse complement strand
TCCACTTGGACATGGACCCATTGACAGCAACTCTTTGAGTGCAGCCATCAAGCCTGTTCTCTATCCACCAAGTGGTCCATCCATTGAACCCATATTTCACCAGNTGGTCCATCCATTGAACCCATATTTCACCAGCCTGGAGACCAGGATGTTGTGCGGGACACTGTCGAAAACTTTGCTCAGGTCCAGGTAAATGATGTCAACTGCTCTTCCCTTGTCCATCAATGTTGTGACTTTTTTGTAGAAGGCCACCAGGTTTATCAGGCATGATCTCCCCTTGGTGAAGCTGTGTTGATTGTACCCAATCACTTCTTCATTATTCTTCTGCTTCAGCATTGCCTCCAGAAGGATCTGCTCTATGATCTTATCAGGCACGGAGGTGAGACTGACACTGGCCTATAGTTCCCTGGTTCATCCTTCTCTCTCTCTTTGAAAATAGGGGTTATGTTTCCCCTTTTCCAGTCAGTGGAGACTTCACTGGACTGCCATGACTTTTGGAATATAATAGAGTAGTTTAGCACCCTCATCTGTCAGTTCCCTCAGTACCTGTGTGTGTATCCCATTGGGTCCCATGGACTTGTACACTTTCAGGTTCCTCAGGAGACCACAAACCTGATCTTCACTTACAATGGGCAGTTCTTTCTTCCAGTCCCTGCCATTATCTTCTGTGACTTCTGGAGTGTGGCTGGAACCCTTGCCAGTGAAGATTGATGGAAGAAGTCACTGAGAACCTCAGACTTCTCCTTATCTCTTGTGACCTGTTTCCTTTCTGAGGGGGTCTACACCTTCCCTAGTCTTCCTTTTGTCATTAATATACCTATAGAAATTTTTACTATTCCCCTTGGTCTCCCTGGCTAGATTTAATTCTAACTGAACTTTAGCTTTTCTAACCAGGTGTCTTGCTTCTCTGGCAGCTTCATTATGTGCCCCCCATTCTAGCTGTCCTTTCTTCTACTCCTCGTAAAGTTTCTTTTTGTGTGACAGTGTGTCCAGGAGCTCCTTGCTCATTCAGGCAGGTCTCTTAGCATTCTTTCCTGCCTTCCTCTTTGTCAGTATACTTTGCTCCTGGACGCGAAGAAGGTGATCCTTGAATACTGACCAGCTGTCCTGGGCCGCTCTTCCCTCTCGAGCTTTGTCCCACGGCACTTTGGCCAGCAGACCTCTGAAGTGATTGAAGTCTGCATGCCTAAAGTCCAGGGTCATAAGCTTGGAATATGTCTTCCTAGTTGCCCTGAGGATCTTAAATTCTACCTCTTCGTGGTCACTTCAGCCAGAGTTGTCCCTGAGCCTCACGTTGGTCACCAGCCCTTCCCTGTTGGTGAGAACAACATCCAGCATAGCACCTTTTCTTGTTGGTTCCTCTACCATTTGGAGGAGGAAGTTGTCATCTATGCATTCCAGGAATATCCTGGGTTGCTGGTGCCTTTCTGTGTTGTCCCTCAAGCAAATGTCAGGGTGGTTGAAATCCCCCACAAAGACCAGGGCCTGTGAACGCGAAGCCACTTCTGTCTGCCTATGGAGGGCCTCATCCGCTTGGTTCTGCTGGTCAGGTGGCTTGTAGCAGACCCCTACTGTAACATCACTTTCCCCTGTCTTCCCTTGAATTGTAACCCATACGCTCTCAACCAGCTCATCTTCCTTCCCCAGATGGAGCTCCATCAATTCCAGCTGGTCACTGATGTAGAGGGCAATACCTCCTCCCCCCCTTCCCTGCCTGTCTTTCCTAAAGAGCTTGTACCCATCTATCCCTACGTTCCAGTCATGTGAATCATCCCACCAATTTCAGTAACAGCCAATATGTCATGTAATAGATAATTCATAATTATCCTATAGAAACATTCCTAAACAATTACATATCCATTGATCTGAAACAATCTAGCTTCCTTAGTTGAATCATTAACTGTTTTTTGTTTTGTTTTGTTTTGTTTTTCTTTTTCTGAATCTATTGAGTATTCTAAAATCTTTACAGCCATCATGAACACCGCTGAACACAGTGTGTTGACAACTTTACAATCAGGCAGCTCCTTGCAATTTTCCAGGCTTCTGGAAGGTGAGTTTCTGACTCTTGGGTCACTTTTTCTTTATTAGTTCTTTCTCATTCTGTTCTATGGGTTCCTGTTCCTGGAATTGCTGGGTTGCCCTGTACCTTCTTAGTGATGTATGTGTCTCTCTTTTATTGTGATGTAGCATCTACATTTGCTTTAGGCAGCTTGCAACACTGTAAGATCAGCTGTGGGAAAGATAAGATTTCTATTCCTTGTAGAGGGTCTAGAGGGTGTGCTGTAATCTAGTAGATCTGTTAAACAAAACTAGCATTGATGAGAGTGGCAAAGGATGTTGCACTTGTACTATTGTGAAGTATCCGGTATGTAACGAAAAATACTTCAAAAATTTGCTTTACCATCTGAACATACTCAGTACATTGTGCAATATAAGTAATAAAGAATGTATGAAAAAGTATCTTTGATTTTCATGTGTGGAACTTTGTCCCTATGTGACTATTATTCTAAGCACATAAATGCACTTCTAAATATATAAATCACTAAAAATAATGTGGAGATTTAGAAAAAAAAAAAAAAGGAAAGGTTTAAAGATGACTAGAATGCCATGATAACCTTTGTCTGGAATTGTATTAGTGGTAATCTTCAATTGAAAGGAAATAGGATAAAATGTGGCTTTCTTTAGTATGTATTGTAAATAAAACAGTGAGCCAAATAAAATAAATAACTTATTTTGAGCAAGCCTCAAGGATGGCTGCGTACCTTCACAGACACTATATTCCTCAGAAATGTAAGGAGTAACTAAGGAATTTAGCTAGACATAAGTAAGGGTAACTCATATTGTCTGTCATTTTTTACAAGGATAAACTCTGCTTCTTTATGTGAAAGGGACCATGCCAAATCTCTCCTGCATTTTGCTATTCAAAGTTCTGTAAGGCTGGTCTGAATGTCTTACAATATTAATTAAACTAGTATTTTTTACTGATGTCTTCTAAAATGTCTAGTGTTAGTATTTGTGTTTAGATTGTTTTGTAAGCATCTCTGTGATTTGATTTAGACTTTCTTGTAAAGATGACTGTTCACAGGATTTTCTCTACCTTCAAAGTACTCATTTTGTCACTTCATCATCCTCTGGAGAAAATGAAAATTCAATGACTTATGAAGACATTCATGTTTATAAAACTTTAGCGGAAAAAAAAACCCAACAACTTTCTTGGACAACCAAAAAATGGAAAAAAATCCAAAGCTAAATAAGTTACTTGCTGTAAGTTATGTACCACTTCTGTATATGCACAGTCATGATAGACTTCTTGGAACTTAAGCACAGCTCAGTCTGTAAAGGATGACACTACAGTATGTGGTAAACCTCAGGATACAAACTGTAGACATGAATGTTATGAAACCTTTCTTTGGCTAATAACAGCTGGTTAGGAATGGCGCCACTAGATTGTCGGGCACACAGTAGAAAATCCAGCAGGTTTAATTTCTGGTCTTCCTTGTCATACTAAACACTGAAAAATTTTTCATCCACGTCTCATTCAACTGACAGAAACATCCTACCTAATATAAGCAAGGCAAGCAAAACCACATTTCTAACAATGTGGTGCAGCACTAGCTTTGGGTTTTTTCTATTATTCTACAAAAGTGTCTAACCCATGTGAAGAAAAGCACCAAAAGAAAACAATAATGAACACAAACCCTGTATTTTCTACATATTTTTTTGTAAGTTTAAGGACAGTACATGTCAATGAGTTATAAAGAAGCAAATGATAGTAATTGCTACTTAGAGATTTGTTTCAAAACTGGACAGACTATACATCAGAAAGTCGTATGATACCACAGAACTTTTTCAACTACACAGTCTTCAAAAAATCTTAAAATATGATCTATTTTGCATAAGATGTTTTTTCAGAAACATTAATTCTTATAATATCTGTTGAATCTTTCACACCCCTTCAGCTAATGAATGATTTGTTGGTATTTCCACTGTTCAGTAAATCTCTGTGGCCAAGGGTGTACAGTTTATTTATAAAGAATGACCGTAGGCTTCAGTATAACAGTATTTTCACTAGAGAAGAATATATTTATGACTAGTTTTATTTTACATGAGTAAAGAATAACAAATTATGAATAGAGTTTCAAGTGAAATTTTAAAGATCCTTGCTTCCTGTTTATATTAAAATAACTGAGCTTTCTCATAAGTTACACCTGTAGCATCTTCCAGTCTGCTTGGATACCGTTGACTCTTTTATCACCTTATAACACAAGTTCTTCAGTGGGAGCTACATTAACATATGCCTTTACTTCCCAGCAGTGTTGTCTTCCTCCATTGTCCTTCCTTTTCTCCTTTCCCTTTAATAGTATCTTGTCTTTCTCCCATGAAATATTTTTTCTTTACCCTCTCCCAAAAAATCACCACATGCCTGTGACAAGTAGGGAGACAAAGCAAGTCAGCTATTTTATCCTGTACCTCACCACTAAGAGACGAAGTGGTTCCATAGTGAAGACTGTATAAAAAGAGAGTGGGAGTCAGATTGCCTCTTATTCCCCTTTTTCTTTTGCCTAGAGCTGTAGTCCCATCTGGCAAACAGAGACAACTCCACTTGTATGACTTTTGAAGAGGCTGACAGCCTCAATAAAACCCAAAGCCAGTTCTGGATGACTGTGGCAGAGATCAAGAATATTCTGAAGAAAAATATGAGGTCATTGAAGACACTTATGGGACAAAGAAACTTCACAAACTTGCATCTTGAAAAATAACAGCCTTTAGATGAGGAGGAATTGGAGTACTCTGGACAAGAGCCAGATTTTCCATTTCACAAAAATTTCCATGTTTTTAACGTCTTTTCTTGTTCCAAATCAAACCAGAAACATTTTTAAAGTCCTTCAAAGCAAGTTAAAACTCAGAAAGGTCCAGGTCTATCAAATCAACACATTTTGATCATGCTGAAACTTTTAATACCAGTTCTATTATTTTAAACTTAATTTCAGGCCTACAGATAAATAATTTTGTTTTGAAAGTTTATACCAATACCAAAAAACCCACAAACCAACAACAAACCCCTAAAACCACATCTCATCTATAAAATATGATATAATGAAAATTACATTATTTGTGCAAGAAAAATTTGAAATATTTTTTACCGTTTTTATTCTGATATAAACAGTTACTTGTAGTCAAACTGAAAAGATTTTAGCTGATTATTTTGTAATTTGGTATACAGACACAGTATTTTTTCCACCTGGACTGAATGACACATAAGAAAATTTTAATATAGTAGTGGAATGTGTCATTTTGGCTTTAATAATGAGTATATGCACCTTTCCTGGAGTAGGTGGAAGTAGAAGTGAGTGACTGATGCGATAGACTAGGAGCTACTAGAGCAAACACAAGACTTCCTTTAAACGCCTCCACCACTACACAGATTTCTTTTCCCTCTTTCCTCTCTTGCAAGGGCATTTGCTTTCACTAACATGGAAATAACCGTATGTGTCAAACCATATGCCACATTTTTCCAATGAACAAATGGCCAAGATTAATAGCTAAAAATGAGTTTGTGGTTTAACTAGATAAATTTAGATATTAAATGACGGGAAAATCAATAACATTTCAGTTTCCGTGTTTCTTTTTTTTTAAAAATTGCTTTTAACTGAATCGCAAACTGTAACATCAAAATGTCTGCATCATTGAAGTATATGTTGCTGACAAAAACTGAAATAAAGAAATAAAAATGCCAGTGAAGAAACAAATCTGATTGATGTGCCAAATAGCATCTAGTTATTAATATTCCTATGTGCTGTAGGGCCCTACGTGTGCCTCCCTGATGTGGACATATGACTTATCTGTGATCTGACTACATGTCAAGCTAAGATGGAGGTACAGGATCCTGCCCTTCCTTATTAATTGTAAGTTTCCAGGGGAGTAAGTCAAGCAGTGCAGGCCAGAAATCAGATGTGCCATGCTTTAGCAGGACCTCTGATCTGAATAATCTGTGGCACAAGATGGTCAAGTACGATTTACAAATCTGTCACATAGCACATGGACATTGATTGATTTGGCTTAAATATGATTAGTATCATCTGCAAAACTGATTAAATAAACAAATTTGAAAAGAAATGGAACATAGTGACCTGCTTGCATCATAAATTCCAGCATTGTGCCAGCTAGGCATAGTTCATAGTAAGGGTATCTCTTTATGTGAGGAAAATTACTGAAGACATAATAGTAACTTTCAGTTTTTATTCTGAGAGTAAGATAATACTTAACAGAACACAAAAGAATTGTTTAGCTCGGAAGGTTACAAATACATTGCTCCATCTATCTTATGTGCTATGTTCCAAGGCATCGCATCCACTTTCTCCTAATCCTGGATAATGATTTCAGAAACACATTTACAGAGGAAAGTCTTTATATCCTTGCCCAGTAGTGTAAGTGAAAGACATGCTTAAGCAAGAGAGTCTAGCAGAGTAGAATTCACAAATTCTGTAAGTAAAAAACTACATTCTTTAGGACAAAACAAGTAATGAGTTTTGAAGTAACTTTTCTCTCTTGCTGCCTTGTTTTGTGGTGGACAATAGTTAGGTACTTTGTCAATGCCTTTTTCACATCTACCTATCCATGCAATAAAGAGCTAGTAGGTGGTACATGTAACAAAGCGAACCAAAGTAGGCCACAAAGAGCATCAGAAAGTATGTAAACCCTCTCTTTCATATTCCCTGGCAACAGGAACAGGCTAGAACCTAGCTTTTCAGATCTAAATTGGAATTATGAAAAGTAAAAGAACATTGAAGATTTGTTTTCTTCATTATTTTCACTTTTCTTTCTGGAAGTACTGAACATCTACTTTGCTACACTTTTTTTTTTCCATCAATTTTGTTTTGTAGAAGTATATTCTATAAAACTAATTTGCTAATCTCTTTGACTCTTGACTACCCAAATGATTCTGCCAATAGTCATACTTCTAAAATGCGTTCCTAGATTGAGATATTGCATGCCAAATTTCAGCCCAAAGGAAACCCTCTGTCAAATGTTAACAGCTGATTGCAGTGATACAGTTGTGGAACAATACTATGAATAGTGACACCATGCTCTTCTTGGAGATTGACCCTAAAGTCTTTTGTGTATGATGGTGCAAGTTTCTGTACGTGGGAATCCCAGTGAAGTTTATGGGAAGGGATTACAGGACTGACATTTTGTCATGTGACGGGAAGATTCCTCAGGAACGATGGGAATGTGATTGCTATATTTTACTGAAACACAACTAGCATATTTTATTACTAGACTATTTTGTTTCCTTCATAGAGGAAAAAAACCTCCAACTCTTCAGTATTGAATTATTTATTATTTTCAGGATGGAGGAAAGAGGAGGGGAAACAGCTGGGCAGAGGAAAAGAAAAAAAAAAAAAGATGTGGTAATGTTCCTGAACTAGGCAAGGAGAAATACACAGCTGCCAACACATATGGAATCACAATGTTGTTGGCAAAATGAAACGTCATGCAAACTGCAGTATGAGTTTAATTTACCATTTTTATAAGGTACCCTACAAACTGAAAAACAGAAAAGCACCAAAATAAAGCCCTCATTTTGTATTTAAAAAGAAATTTCTACCTTTAGTTCTATTATGTCACAGGTACTTCTTGACTATTAACTGACTCACAATAATATCCTTAACTCCATTTATATTCTTGTAAAAATTTCTGGGTGTTTTTCAGTGTTCATTTATATTAAACCAATAACTCTTTGGCTGTTCTGAAGCCATGATACCTTCAGTGCCATCTGTTCCAGTCACACTTTTCAGCCTTTCATTTCTGTACGTGATGATTTAGTTTGGGCCTGACCCCAGGTTTTTTAAAGTAAATTAGCTGTCTGGTGTAATTAAAGAGGAGTTAAACTACTAGGGGATGGCTGAAATAATCAACCATCTGCTGTATTTTTTGGTTCCTAAGCAGGGTAGAAGATCACTTGCAGATTTGCCGCAACAGTTACTTGTATGAAACAGGAAACAAAAAACATTTTTACAAATGTTCACACCTCTTTCAAAGTGTTCTCTTAAACTCTTCCTGGTGTAATATTGACTAAA
Organism: Baryphthengus martii; assembly: GCA_013396935.1. Classification (NCBI taxonomy): domain Eukaryota; kingdom Metazoa; phylum Chordata; class Aves; order Coraciiformes; family Momotidae; genus Baryphthengus; species Baryphthengus martii. The sequence continues at coordinate 29,430 of VWZK01019079.1, read as the reverse complement.
CAAAACATAAACTCCTGTAGTAATGATTAGGGCAGCTGGTGTGCTGTGACCATATCCTGTTACACTGATTTTCTCTGGAAGTCTCTGCTCTAGCTCTGGACGTCCTTTCTGCAGCTGGGTTGACAACTTTGCTCGGAAGTGCTGTGCACCTCCAGAGACTGTTTTGGAAACACCTGCTTACGAAAGTGAGACACATACAAGCGCTCAAAAAAGTTTTGGTTAAACTAAATGGAGGTAAGTTTATCCTTGTTTTATAACCTAGGGATAAAATTTTAAATCAATGGAAGAGTGTATTATTGACTATACATGCAAAGGTTTGTCAGCAACCAGATCTCTGGTTCACATTTTTTGCATGCTGGAAAAAAAAAAAAGAAAGAGATATTACTTTTTCCAAAACATGTTATCTGTTTTGAACTTTTAGATCAGGGTGGTCTAAACTCTTCCATAAGCATTGTGGTTCTGAATGGGTTAGGAAAGGAGAAGGAAACACTCTGCACTCTATAGAGTTATTTAGTGGAAAGATAAATGATGTCTCCTGTGGTGGGCTCCAGTGTAAATCACTATCCTTCTCCCAAGGGGACAGGAATAAAAGCAGTACTTCTTAAAACTGTAGTTTAACAAAACAGCCCAATTTTGTTGAAAGCAAGATTTAACTGCCAAAGCTGTATAGTGTGAGGCTTTGGAGCATCACATCATAGCTCAGCTTGTTGGCAGTCATAGTATTAGTATGGGTCCAGGTTAGGTAATGGCATCTCAGTTAACATTTTCCTGGAACACTTCTCATGCTCCACAGATTTCCTGAAATATGCTTCAAACTCTCACAGGTAATGGATATCTATCTTAACAATATCTGGGGCATTATCAGAAAACATCTTGAAATGATACTTCTCTGTTCACAAGCTGCTTGGTTTTCTTGCCTCCGCCAGACATGATGTCAAGACAAACGCTGGCTAACTAAGCAGAGAGCTTTTTATCATTGCTCTGTTCTGGCACTAGTTCCAATTTTGGCCAAAGTGTCATGGCATTCAAACTTGAAGAATGACAAGATGGGAGAAAACTGCTGGAGAGAAGGCCTTAGCACTAAGGTGTCACTGTCTTCTACTTCAGTACTGACCACATATTTGAAAAGTGGAGGGAAGTTCTAATTTAGAGACAGATCCATCAGGCAAGCCTCCAGGCCTGTCATTGTTGATAAGTGTCATAAGTTGAGTAACTTACAATACTGATCTATATACACTGCAAGACACTGCCTTGTGTGAGAAGGGGCTCCAATCCTCATTTTTAAGGTGAGTCTTTAAGAACCGAAGTATTACTTGGAAAGATACTCAAATTCATTGTCTTCTGCTTCCAGAAGTTCTAGAATCTTTCTGAAGTACAATACTATCCTGAAAGCCTGGATTTATGGTTCACTGCTCTCCCCATCTTCCTCATGTTACTTAAGTCTATGCAGTAGAACTCTTTTTGGGTTTTATAGGTATTTTACATTCATCCTGAGATACCTTCTTCACACATGACAGGGGAAGTTCATATGCATAACTTGGACTTCTAAGAATCGACTCTCTCATTTGACCTGTTTGCTCTTCAGAAATGATATGTGAGATGTGATGTTGCTGTGCATCTATCATAACTAAATTTCTACATTTTTATCCTTTGTCTACAATACACTACGTTGTTTCCTTTTACACCTGAACAGGGAAATGGCACGTGGCTTTTTTTACAACTACTGACCTTCTTCAACTGTACATCTTCACTCTGTCCTGGATTTATTTCCATGTTATCCTAAGTGTTATATTAAGAGGTGACATGTCTGCTCCTCTCCTAGCTTAACTTCAGAGAGCTTTTCACATACTTTTCTATGTTAGTTTACATTTTAGACAATTTATAAAAGTTCTGAGTTACATCACTCTGCTAAATGGAACTTTCTGGTTATAAATTGCTATAATTGTTGTGTTTTGTTTTGTTTTGTTTTGTTTTGTTTAGTTTACAGGAAATAGAGTCCTGTCTAGATTATTATCCAGATCAGTCAGAGTATGAAGATATTTACTTAGGTCATTAATACCTGATAAATATCTTCTAAAATGACAGATTCCATGGGGAGAGTTAATAAGTAAAATGGTTTCAAGTTCTTTTATATACTTCCTAGCTGTTTTTTTCCCAAATAAAATAATTGAAACATGTTTGCTTTTCTTGTTTGTTTTTTTTTTTTCTATTACACAGAGGGAAAAAAATCTAAGTACCTTTAACATTAATAGGGAGATAATTACAGATTGCCCAATACAACAAACAGCGATGGATTCAAAATTATTTTGCTAGTATAGTCAGAAGTCATATCTCTAATTACAAGAATTTCTTCTGCAAGATAAAATTATACTGTCTTTTGGATTGGAAGGACTATTTATGATACATTATATGTTGAAAGTTTAAATTGAATGAGTGTTTTATAAGTGATAAATATACAAGCACAACACATACAGACATTCATCATACCCATGTGAAAGATATTTTTGTGTATCAAAGAGGTAGTCTGATTTGCAATAAAGGCCTGTATTAAAAATGTAAAAAGAAATAAATTACTTTTAGTACAGTGTATCTACACTTAATCTGGAATCTAAGTAATGAAATTGGACAAAACATGTGAACAGATATGGAAGATCTTCAATAGCTTTCAGACAAAGCACTTTATATAGAGAAAAAATTAAGAAGACATGTAAGGTTTTCTTTAAGAGCGCTTGAGTTTTGTTTTTCTCTTTACTCTGGAATGTGATTTAAGAGGTCAGAGGCTGAAAGTTTCACATTTGGTTGTTTTTTTCACATGTTTCCATTCCTTCACCTGCCAGAGAAAGAGATAAAAACACATACTCCTTCTGTCTTCTTGCAATTTTTCTATAATCACAGAAATACTTTTTAGGTTTTTTCAAACTCTCTGTTTTAATCTGGAAACTTATATTTCAAGTCAATTGAGTAATAAACCCTGTAAGCTTACTTAATTAAAAAGAATATTTTTTTTACGTATGTACGCATCTTTTTAACTTGAGCAATGAAAAAATAGTCTAAAAATGTCCCACTATTTTGTTTTTGGAGTTACTTGTGGCCATTTTGTGGCTGTTGTGTGGTCACTTGAATTCTTTAGGTTAACTATATAAAACGGAAAAATTCTTACTTGATTTCAAGATTTCACCTTCACATTTTACTAAACAAACAGGTAAGCAGAAATCGCTCATTTACTATCTTTGTGTGTTCAGTACTTTGGTTAGCTATTATCTTATTCCTTATGTCTTATTCGTTTCTGCTCTGAATTAAATTCAACAGTTTATTTTCTCAATCATCAGTAATTACTGTTGTCTTTTGCCTCACACCTGTTTCTAATGGCTCCAAAGACACAAGGTTAATAAAGGACAACAAATTATAGTTATTTTTTTTTAGCACGGCATAAAATAAATTCAATAGAAACAGATATGTATAATAGCAGCATTATGCAAAGATGTATTTATTGATTGTTCAGATATTGGACTAGAATCAGATGCTGATTGCTTATACTATAATCAGACATCTGTGTGTGTGCAATGGCGTTTTATGTTCAGACTCTGTAGCAGTTTCTGGTGGCTTTTCCCCTCGCTGGAGAGGGCTGACAACATTTAATAGCATGTTTAACTACTGTCACAACAAGTTTTAATGCTTGATCATTTTGTTAGTCAAGGACAATGTCCTGTATATTAATCCTGTAATAACAGAATGAATTAAATTTCATTTAAAATTAATTAAATAAAAATAATTAAATTAATAAATTAACTAGAATGATTTATGAAATTAAATTAAATTACTTTTATTCAAATTAAATTAGAGCAGTATGTTAGTGTTATTGATCTTTACTACAAGAAGTCCCAGTCTCTTCATAACACAGATGTCGCCATCCAGAAGACACTTATCATAAGANCCAGGATGCCATTGGCCTTCCTGGCCACGAGGGCGCATTGTTGGCTCATGACCATCCTCTTGTCCACCAAGACTCCCAGGTCTTTTTCCCCAGAGCTGCTCTCCAACAACTCAGCCCCCAGCCTGTACTGATATATGGGGTTGTTCTTCCCCAGATGCAGAACTTTACACTTGCCCTGATTGAATTTCATTAAATTTCTCCCCATCAAGCTCTCCAATCTGTCGAGGGCACACTGCGTGGCACCACAGCCTTCTGATGTATCAGCCACTCCTCCCAGTTTTGTATCATTAGCAAACTTGCTGAGGGTACACTCCATCCCCTCATACTGTCTATGTCAGCTGAAGGAGTTCCAGAAAGGACAATAATTATTTGGCTGTTTGAGCTCTAAATGTAAAAGAGCGTTACCATAATTTCAAATGCACTTTCTTCAGTGGTTCATTGGTGGTCTTTGAAAGTGCGTTACAAGGTGCCTAAACATTAAAAATATGAGCTTCTGGCTAGAATTGTCTATGCTAAATCTCTTCAGAAGAAAGTAGTAGCCTTTTAGCACTCCAATGAAGGTCCTTTCTCCTGAGAATAACTATTTTAAAGACTGGTAACTTAGATCTACTGCAGCTCAGCACCAACCAGCTGCTCACAGGTTCACAGTCTGCCCTCTAGTGTTGTTACTTCTCAGAGGAGTCTGAGGGGCAAAATCACTCAAAAGGGGAAGAATAAAGGCTAGGGAAAGTTCCTGAATAAGGCACATCTGTGAGAAGAGGCAAGAAGAATTTTAAGGTGTTCCTTCTCTTCTCAGTTCTGTTTAGAAAGTCTTCCAGCTGCCAGATGTTTGAAGTAGGGGAAGAACTGTGAAGAATTTAATTTTAAAAGGCATCATTATTGAAGAATGATACTTACAGAAGATTCTTTGGGACGTTTTCCATCTCTATGTCCAGACATAGAGATGGAATTTGTGGCCTCTTTTGAATTCACTTTCAAAAAACAAACATACACCCAGTGCTTTTGGCAATGATTTTCCAGACTTCCCTTGTGTTTTTATCTTCTGTTGCAAAAAGTCATTGATTATTATAGAAACCTTACTCCCGTTGCCTCTCCTCACCCATTTCTCATTATTTCTACTATATTTGACTAGATGACATAAAAGATCTTCCACATCTCCATAGAGCATGTTATTATTGTATTTTTTTCCTGGACAACCTATATTTTGAGGGTTTTTTTCCTCTCTGGAGACTGCAGGCTACATGCCATTACTTTAAATTGACTTCAGCAGACCCTGCCTTACTCTCTCATTTTCACTGGTTTTCCAGGAATGCAAGCAATTCCATACTGCATGAGCTCTTGTTGGCTTACACATACATAAATAGAAAGACAACCAGAGTATGTATGCTATACTCTATCTGGGCAGCATAATATTTCTGTGTATCTGCCAGATAGACCATAGAAGTTTGACAATAACATAGAAGTTACATAAGAAGTCAAGGCACCTCTTCTGTCAAAGTAACTCAGTTTGGGAAAACGAGCTGTTGCTACTTTTGCGTTACCAAATGATATTGCTTTAAGTAAGTTTCTTTCAAAAAATGAGTACTTGGTGTGTTCAGACGCTCAAGAAGCCAACTGCCATAGGATTAATCAGTCCCCAATTTATTAGAAGTGTTGTCTAAATTTACAGCCCAACTGGGGATTCATTTATTTAAGTAAATCTAGAAAGCTTAACTTTTAAAAATGGCAAAAGTTCTGTTATTTTGAACTCCTATGTGCCCTGCCAGGCTAGACATTTGCTCAGAAGTCAGAAGAAAATCCCCCCTCAAGAATTAAAAGGTTAAACTGGTATAATGAAGTCTACTTACTGCCAGCTTCTACTCATATATGTGTTCATTGGTACTTCATGAAAGGTCTAAGTAATTCAACTAGATGGAAGCATATAATTAAGCAAAGTGGCTGCCCATTATGTTTCTTTATCAGTTTAAAATCTTTTATTGTGAAAAAAAAATCAGCAAAAGCTTTGCCTGCTTTTTATGAACTCCACAGCACCCGATTGTTTTTGTGAAATGCTGAGAATCCTGGTGTGGAAATAAAATCTACTGCTTGGTCTTGTACACAAAAAAAAAATTGATCATTCTGTGATGTGTCTTTAAAAAGGACCTGCTATAGTTATGAAAGAGTTTTAATTCCCATCTTTTAAAAATTACTGGGTTTATTTATTTATTTAGATAGATAGATAGTCTGCAGAACGAATCAGAATAGGATGGCTTAGGAAGACATGGCTTTAATACTCAGATTTTTAAATCTGATTGAGATACTAACTAGTTTGTTAGTCATTTCAGCTAATCGTGTTAAAAATACAGTAGTGCCATCTTTGAGTTGAGAATTAGGAATCTGGGAATGTCTTTATTATTTTCAAAGTTCATGGTAACATTGAAGAAATACATCTCAGAAATTAAGTATGAAAACAGTGCTGCTAGAGGTTAGCTAGAGCATATAGAGCATGAAATCACACTGGTATAGGGTAAGTAGAACACATAAAGCAATTTATTTCTAAAACTGTCATCTCTAATAATCATGAGTTGTATCTGGTGTATAAGAACAAAGCCAAACCAAGCATGTCAAGTTTAAAGTCGAAGTACATTGACTGTATAAAATACTGGAGCATACACTACAACTTGGGTCAGTCCCATGGTACAGTCATTTTATGTACCAGAAAATCAGAAAGTCAGTTCCTGGTCAGAACTTGGTTAAGAAATTACCATTCTGCACAGTTCCATCTGGAATGGAGGAAGAGAATGATGGTCCAGAGCCACAGCAAGGCTTGCATCCAAGACTAGCATGAATGAGGATGTCAGGATTCCTTTCTCAAGGTGTATTTTGCATCTGAATGTTTTACAAAAAAAATATGAGTATTTTGGGATTTTGTACATGGGCCTTAAAGAAGGTTTCCTTTTATGAATAGCAGTGTAAAAAAGATGACAACTACCTCAAAGTCGATGTGTTGCTGCTTTCTTAATAGATCTTAGTCATGCTCAGTTTAAAAGTGTGTATCTCTAGAGGTGCTAACTATGACTTACTGGAAATATTTCAATTATGACAGTAATGATAGCTAAAAGAATTAATAGTTTTTATTTTGTGTGAAATATTTGCAATAAAAAGCATTTTGTCTTGTAAGCATATATGGTTAGCACTTCCACGGTTTTGTGTGAATAAGATAAAATGTTTCAATGACTCAATCTGGCCCGGGGAACTGTAATGTATTTTAGCAAAAGCAGAATCCAGGTTTTTGTCCCAGTTTCAAATCAATATTTAGAAGCTTAAGCAATAACATTTTTAGTTTACCACAGGCAAACTACTTGCAATTAAATGAATTGAATTAAGAACACAGAAAAAAGATTCCGTATATGGAAAACAACTTGATGATGACGTACACTAGGGGAAAAAAGTATTTAAGTTAGTCAAAGCTAATTAAAAAAAAAAAAAGTTAAATTCTTCTTATATATGCCTAGATAATTATTGAAAAGTTGCATGTTTGTGTTATTCTAACCATCATGCAAATAGTAACTTGGTACAAATTGATCTCTGATGGATGGGATATTTGGACTATAATAGAAAAATATGTCCTGAAGGGGAGAGTGTCAGGTATGATTAAGAAAAAAACAGTGGACTTGAGTTTTCTTAAGAAACTATAAGCTTTCCTTTAGTGAATTTATTATAGTCCAGTTGGTAAACGTCAGAGCTTGTTTATGCAAGCCTTATGTTTTCCTTGTACAGAATATTATATGTAAGATTTTTTTTTTTAGGTAATTTAACTCAGCTTTCTAAACATATTCTAGAAGAATCAGAAAATTCTCATCAATATTTACAAAAAGTGGATATACTCTCTGAATATGCCTTCTTACCTCAAGGAGGATTCTAGCTGTAATTTCTTTTGTCATGTTATCAGTGCTTTTCTTTTATTTTCTTTGTTTGTTTGTTTTTTAATTTCTCTGAGTGTACAACCCAATATTAGAATCAAATTAAGCTATTTCTGAAACCAGCTTGGAAAGTAAATATCAGCTCAAGTACGGTCCATAAAAAATGAATAGACAAGTACCCCCACTAGACACCCAAATATTGTCATTAAATCCTCCAACATCCTCAGGAATCTTATCAGGTAGTCATGCTCTTGGTAGTTTCAATGTCTGTCCGCAAGCTTCTAGGACTGAAGGACATACTAGCTAAACAGAAAATCAGACCAAAAGCATGTAGAAGACTTGTTGGTATTTGGCTTGCTGTAAGTTAAGAATGACTAAAATGTGCAAGCAATAGAGAGTCAAAGAGCAAGCCGGTTATATAATTAACAGCAAGTTTAACTAGGAACAAGGTAGTCCTACCACAAGAGGAGTGAAAAGCAGCTAATGAAAAGTAAGGGATATGGAGGTGAGCTGTTTGATAGAGTGAATTAGGTTGGAGGAGTTGTGATTCTAGGGTTGTATGGAGAAAATCAATTGCACTGGTAAGCATTTTTATATTCCTGTGTAGTTCCTCTTCATTCACGAACCAGTGGATTGACAAGTCTTGCCCATCCAGGAACGAGTGGAATGACAAGCCCTGCCCATCCAACAGTGACATGACACACTTTCCCTCATATTATTGGTAAGTTTTCTGAACCTGTCACTGCTCTGATTACAACTTTGAGCTGTGTTAACTTACTGTTTTTCACTTGAGGAACTATAATAAAGATAACTCTGGGGCATGAATCATTTCAGTTGGTTGTAAGAGAATTCAGGGATGCCACCAAGATAAGTGTGCCTAGTGATCATGACAGAGGGATTGACATACCAGGTAAAGCATGAGGGACTTAGATATGCCATTGGCCTTTTTGGCATGATTAAATATTTCATGTTGAGAGGAACTACTTTTGTGACAGGCATTGGGACAGCTATGGATGCAAGCAGAGAAAACAGCAGACAATGAAAAAAATCATGTCACCTGCCTTTGTAGGCTGGAGGAGGGCCATGGAGACACAGTTTGGAAGGACCTGAGGTTAGAGAGGACTGGATGTGAAAGAAAGGTGGAAAGGATGCTCCAGGCAGGAGGAAAGCACTGATGAGGGGATGACATTTTACTGCACATATCAGCACATACAGAGCCTTTCCTGAGAGTGCAAAGTCTCATTTTGTCTGCTTCTCTTTCCATGCTGATGTCTCTAGCCCTTCTTACAAATGTTCACATTTATTTTATGTTACTTGATAAGATGACGCTTGATAAGCATTTGTTTCTGAAACTGCTTTGCAGTTCCTGGTTCTGTCCTTTTACAGCTGTCACGCAGCCCTACAAGCAAGGTGCAGCAGAGCCATAGGCACTGTTGAGATCACCTGCCCTGAGCAGGCCTTCCTAAGGGAAGGCCCACAGGACAGAAAAGTGACTTTCAAAAAAGTGAAATAATCTTAGCTGAAATAATTTCACAAGTACAAAAAATAACTTATTTTTTCAGGAAGAAAAATAACATTTTAATTATTTAGATGTCTGCTTGGAAGTAAGGAGCAATCAAGCCTTGATAGCTAAGCCATCCGTCTTGCTAGCAATCCTTCATGTGACAATCCTTTACAAACACTTTGTGACTGCAATTTTCATTAGCAGAGTTCTAGATGAAGACATAGAATTCCATACAAGCCAAACATCTTCTTTTACTGAGGTTTCAATAAAGCCAAATACCTTTATTAAGGCTTCAGTTTAAAATGGTAGAATGGGTGGACATCTGGTGCAGATCATAACAGGTGAACTGCAGCAAATCTTTCATCAAAAGCACAGCATGAAGACAAAGAAGGTTCACAATATTACAATTTCTATACTATTAAGTTGTGCTAAAATAAATCACAACTATGCGGGTGAAAATGGAATATCATTGATGCCATAGCTACTGAACACGTAAGTTTAACACTGACACAATTACACAGACTATATGGATTTTTTATAGAAAAGTAGTAAAGAAATGAAAGACTAAACCCAGGAAAAGAGCAGAAAGAAGTAGTAGAATAAGCATGGTAAAAATATACCGAAAGGTGTACAGATCAGCATACTACAAATTCACTTAATCATGAGTAAATTTGAAATCAGTTATTTTATTCTTACATTTACTTCTTTATAATGTTTGAATAGAAACTTAAAGACTGTTATGCATTAGTGTTTCAGTCGGGGAAAGCATAAACAATTGCAAAATTACTCAATTATTACAAAAATTCCTACTGAGATTGCTGGTGGTTATGTTTATAAATGAGAAGGATGGTCCAGAACTTTGAAAAATTATATCTTGAAATGGAACTTAATATTTGAGAGTAGTCTTGAGGGAAATAGCTGACATATACCACAACAATCTCAGAGAAAGAAATATGTTTGCATAACATTATTAAAAGTGAACATGACCAATTCCAGTTTTGAAAAGGACAATATTTAATTTCAATAATTTTTCATGGAAATGAAAAAAAAACAAAAAAACAGAACTAGACTGAGTGATAATTGTTTTGATCTTATAAACCACAGATTTAATCTTACACATAACAAAGTCCCTATTGTAAGTATTTAGGACTCTACTGAGAAAAGAGCTTTAAGTCTAATATGACATTTTTATACAGGAAGCCTTCTGCTTCTCTGTTTAAATCAGAAGCAGTTGCTTAACATAGTCAAACGAATAAAACAACAAAGGATATTTTTTTATATATAAATAAGAACCAAAGATTGCATGCAAAAATGCAAAAGATCTTGTCAGTGCTCCCTTGCAGTGTAAAGATAACAGCTGTTTTCTATTGTAAACTGAAATTACTTATAACTACATAAGTAATTCTTGGGGGAGGGTTTTTACACTGTGTTCAATAAATCAAACTGAGTCTTTATTCATCTGTATTCTCAAATGCACACAAGAATGGTGGGTAGTTTCAGGAAAAAACTCTTGTGATTCCTACCAAACACTGTTAAGGGATTTTAGCAATGAAAGTTTGATATAAGAGAAGAGAGTCAAAGTAGTTATGATATAGGAAAGACTGACATAAGATTTCACATTTTACATTGTTCCAAAACCAGATATATGCATATGTCTGTATGATTGAGACCAAAACTCCTCAGACATATCTTCAAAGTAATTTAATAAGTAATATTATTTGAGAAACTACTATTTATCATTGAGAAAAATGAGTGACCTTCAAAATTCTGATGCATGCGGGTAGAGAATTAGACCACATTCTCAAATAATCATGGCAAACCCAGTTTTCTTAGGAGTTTAAAAATACTGCCATTTTCAATACTTAAGTAGCAGTTCGTTGTCTTAGAAAAAATGACCAGTTTTTGTGAATTGCTGTCTCCATACCAAAAGCTAGGCATGCATGTCATTGGAAAATATTTCCTACATATTGTAAGCTTGATCCCAAAACTTGTCACAAACTGCAAATAGATTATTTCATTCTCAATCATGTCAGTATTACTAAATTTGAAGGAGCTAATATGTCATCCTTAGAGACACTGATGTTAAGTAAGTGAGACGTTGCTGGGTGGTAAATGTTACAAGATCAGTGTTTTCTGAAGTCTTGGAAACTGCTGGCTTAATCTGCACTAGGAAAATATGAAAATGGACTTTTCAGTCTTTGTAATCTTTTATTTCTATCCTAACAAGCACGTAACTTTTCAAAATTAATAATCTTTTTAAGTGAGGTAATTTAGATCACTGTCGAGGCATGAAGTGAATGTGGTCTCACCATTTTACAGTCAGGAAAAGGAGGTGGGAAGTTGTGGACACGCAAACGTGCTAAGCAAACTTGAAAAACAACAGAATCGTGAAAGAAATTGAAGATTCACAGACCAGGAAGGATGTTTCTGTGATAGAACTGGGTCTAGCTGATAAATGTAATGCCTCAGAATTTAATAGCTCATGTTGTTCTAATATTTTTTCCAAGTTTACTAGTGCTTTCTTCTGGTAATTATGTTAAAGTTTCATTTGGTCAATTTAATTAAAGTGTAAAAAAGTCCAAATGATTTCAAAGATTCTAGTGTGAGATACAATCCAGTGAAAGAATGAGTTGCATTCTTTTCTCTGGATTTTGCAATGCTAATGAGCAGAGAATGTTTTTTTTATTATTGATACATAAGGCTGCTTGAAAATATAAAATGCTGATCATCAGAATTAGTGAAAGCATAGTCATAAATCTTGATTTTTTTTCCTTTTTTTTTTTTTTTTCCATTCCAGAATAAAGAATTTTAGGAATTTTTGTAATAATTACTCAGAACACCCCAATAATCATGCCAACTAAAAATGCAGGAACAATCTATATTCAACTTTTGTTTAATAACAAAAAATCTTTGTGAAATAGCATACTATTGCAGTGATCTTCAATTTGTATTGCAAGATAACACTAAGGCAGCAGAAGTGTGAACTTCTAAGCAGCAGGACTTGTTCAACTTTCCCACAAGTCCTTACTTGCATAGTCCTGTTGAAACTGATCCTATCTGTATTCCTGAATTACTATACGTAAAAAAGGTAAGATACAATTTCATTGCTACTAGGTTTTCCATGCCATCCAATGAGCAAAGAACCTTCAATTTTGTAAAAGATTTTACATCTTAGAGTGTAAGTAGAGGTAATAAACAAATTCCAGCTTATGCAGAATGGCTTCTCTCAGCATCTCCCTTTATGGAGACAATTTCTGTGAGTCTCAGATTCCTGAGCAACAGTTTTACACTTGGTTCTGTATCCTGATTGAGTTAGAACAGAACTAATTCTGTCCAGTGATTTTACTTTTCAGCTCAGTCTCCTCTAACTAACTGCACTTTCTAAGTTAACGGCATATTTTTTTTTGCAGACATTGTCTGCTTCTAGCAATGATAGCACCTGATGTTTACAGTTACTACCAAAGATTGGTGTGCAGAAAGACTTTTGCACATGCTTGTTCCTGTACAGACCAAGGTCACTGCTAAATCTTGTGTTCCTCACTGTGGGTGCAGAAATCAAAAGTCCTCACTGAAGGGAAGCAGTGGACAGGACAGGTGAACCTAAACTGGCTAAAAATGTTCTCCACCCCATAGATGTCAAATAAAGTGTAAAGCTGAGAGATCACTAGGCTCAAGATCTTTTCTTCAATGGCTGGCATCCAAGGAGGACTCTGTCCATTACACCCTCAATCTTGCTCTGTGTGTTCATCAATCCATTTCCAGAATCCAGCTCCTGAATCTGGTTCCCATCTGCTGCAAGTCCTGTCTGGGACTTCCCCACTGCATGCTCCACAGCATCAGTGGTGACAGTGATGTAATTGCCATCACGAGATTTGGGTTCAATATTGGTTTTGTATATATTTGTATGTATTTCATTTTATTAGTATTATTTTCATTAAAGCTGTTTTAGTTTTCTTTTCTGATCCCTTTCTCTTCACCTTTGGGGAGGGAGAGTGATTAACAGAGTGCATCTGTCATGTGTCTAGGGGTCAGCCCAGCCCTAAACTTGAGTTTCTCTTAGAAATATCAAGCTCTGGTAGATGATCAAGTAAATTACTCATACTTATATCACTGATTTTATCACCATGCATGGCTCTGCCAGTCACTAGTATTCCCATGGGTAATAATAGCATATGATTGTGGGAGTGAAGAACTATGGTCTGAATAGGAATGATAACACATTCTAAAACAAAACTTTGTTGAGGCAGTAAGAAAGATGAACAATCACCTGCCCATATAGTGCCTCATCCAATCACTGATAACAAACATAGGATTATAAATCTTGCCATTGCTCTGGTGGTTATACCACATTTCATCCCACAGATAATGGTAAAGTTCTGTTTACTTCCACTGGATTTTCACTTGGGCAGAGTTTATGTCCCAGATAATGATCCTTTTCAACTCCTGCAACTTGTGAATGCCAATACTAGTGACTGCATCAATTAAGTTTTTGAATAAAATTAGTGAAAGAAAACTAAAAACAGTTCTTGAGGGAGTGCAGTGTGATATAAATGGTTTTCTCTTCTTACTCTGACAGAACATAAACTTGTGATATTCATTTGGCATGTTCTATAAAATTATTAAACAAGACCCCCTCATGACAAACATAAACACATACATAAATGGATACTTAATGACAAGTTCTGTTATGCTATTTGTTAAATTTCTTGAAAGACAAATCTTCAAACTAGCAGGATTTACAGAAAAGAGCAATATACAAACACAAAATGTTTCATCAGTGGAAAAATGTCACCTGGGCCTTTGAGTGTGCCTTCCCTGAATTCAAAAGCAAACTGCCTCTGAGTTCAACTACTAGAAGCAAATTGTATTCTAGAATTCATTATTATTATTCTGTGTTCAGCATAAGTAACATTACAATCTTATTTTTATTTACAAGGAAAATTTGTATTTATTTGATTTACTGAGATTATACTTTAAATTGTGTGTTTCTTGTGCTGTTTCCTGTTCCACATGCTTATATTACTTTGTTCTATTGCTGGTCTGATCAAGAAATCCTCTGGATTAGGAATTACAAATAGCTTGTGTACATTTTAAAACCCAGCTAAGTGTTCTGGTTTGAGCTTTACATTCTGTTTAGGATGATGCTGTTCATTTAAGGATACTTCAGATAGGAATGGAAGTATGGTTACCTTTTTTTCTGCTGGTTAGCAAAACTAGTACTTAAGAAGGAAAGAAATTTTAAACCTAATTCTGGTAAGTGGCCCAGATCAGCTGACTGGTGGCATGGCAAAGCAGAGCACTAAGTTCTCAGTCTATGGGGTAGATTGGCAGTAACTTCAGTGTTTGAAAGTACAAAACCAAGTAATTTTTGTGATTCCTCTGATCCTGGTAAAGAGACACAGGCACTTAAAGAAAGGGAGCTGTTTAATCCTAAAAGCCTCTCTCTCAACTCAAGGTTAAATAAGTTATTCACCTTAGCCATACAACTTTTAGATGTCTGAAATTGGGAAGATGCATGCAACTCATTTCTTCTTTAAGAATCTGATGCTCAGCAAGGAAGCTAATATGATGCTTAAAGGCCTCTGTACATCCCTTTATTATATAAAATGATGATCCAGAGGCAAAAATATTTTCAGACCTTTTTTATGATTTAACAGTTAATTTCTGCTTTCAAGTGTCACTTTTTTATATATATATACATATAATTCTCTGACGTATGAGATCCTTTAAAAGTGAATTTTATTATGCAATCTGGAAAGGCTGTGGGTTTCACCCTTCCTGTACTCCCACATGTTTATGCTTCCCTTCTGAATCTGCAACGAATCACAGAGTGATAGTTTTCTCATGGAAAGAGAGACAATGTTATGGCATCTGTATATACTGTAATACCATTTGAAAAGCCTCATATCAGGCTGATGGTTGGTAATGCCTTAGTATATATATAAAAATACAGGGTTGTAAAATGAATGGAATCTCTGCAATGTACGAGCAATTTTTTAACCTAGCCTCCTTCTTCCTGAGTTAAAAGATAATGTTTAACTTGCAGAGTCGCAGGGTGTTAGGGGCTGAGAACTGTCCAGCTACTGACCAAGATGAAACATCCTCTCAAACAAAAGAGCAATTGACTTAAGTAATAGCTGATTTTATTGTTGTTTTCTCATAATGCGCAAAACAATTAAAGACATTCCTTCTGACTTGAGCAGAATGCTATATAAGGTGGAAGTCCAGCAGAGAGTCCTTCCTTCTCAGTTTTCTTCAATTAGTTGCATAGGAACCTATATAAATACTAAAGAACAACTACAGCTACTGAAAAAAATACTCCTAAAGAATATTTCTTGTGGTATTTTATACAGGTCTATTGATTTGTGCCTATTCGCTTGTTTTCCGCTAAGCCAAATGGAGTAAATTCTGAAGATCTCTATGGAAAGTACAGTAAGTCGCAATCAATAAGAACTATCATTGCACTATTTTATAGCATGACTGCTCTTGTCAAACTTTTAAACTAAGGATTTATTCCCATGGATAGCACAGCAAAGACTGGAAACTCTGTGTATACATCAGGTTCTACTTTGAGACTCCCCAAAGCTGAATTGAATTTTGTCTTCAAACACTGAAGAATCTGAAGAGAATTACTTAATTTTTACTGTGCTGGAAGGCTAACGACATTGATCTAAGAATGTGAGACAAAAGTGCTTAAAGGAAACAGTGTGACTTATGTATATTTATGGGTTAACATCACCTCCTAAAATGTTGAACATTTTTCTTTATGAGCAGAAGTTGTGAAAGTGAAGGAACAGTGGAGAAAAGTCATTTACAGGAACAATGGAAAAAGGCGGAGCCTAAAAATTCCTTTACAGGTCCAAAGAAAATGGATAAAAACAGGAGAGCACTTGCATATTGTTTTTAGCTATGATATATTAGCACCACCCCTTGTTTTCCGCCACATAAAACATGCTCAGATTTAAATTCTGGTTCCAAATACCACAGAAATATATATTCTTGCTTGTTTCAAGAACAGAAAAGTATTATATTTGTTAAAGCAGCTGGGCAAGGAAATCAAGATTTCTTTACAGTTTTTTATATATTCTGCACAAGTCTGCTGAGATTGCCACCTGAATTATTATTAGCCTAAGAATATCTTGTAAATATCTTCTTTTTTTTTTTTTTTGTCCAGTTTTAAAGGGTTCTTGAGCATACAGTTAGAATTTTATGTTACATTTATGAACTGCAATTTCCATTTATATTAATTGGAAATTCATTCTATGTTTTATTCATATGAATACTAGTCATAAAGTTATTATTATGTCACATACTTTCATTGAAGAAAGATTGTTTTTCAAGACTTTGGGGTAAGAAAAGAGTGTTTTACAAAAACTGAAGTTGTGTAAAGATTGTAAAAATAAATCCCAGGATTTAAAATTAATTTCCATTCTTCATTGATCAAACATAAAAAAAGACTTGCATATCCAAACCCACAAACCCAAGTAATTAGTGCCACCTATGAAAATTGAGGAAGATGTAGCATTTTTTTTTGTCTTCAAAGAACTTTAAGTTCTTTCTTTTTTATTTCTTTTCTCCCTAATTTTTTTTTTTTTTTTTTTCCTTCATAAGAAAACAGTAATGTATTTGAATTTGCTGTGACTGTGACTGAAAATACATGCAGGTTCAGAATGCTGATTGTGTATTGTGGTCTCTCCAATACTCTACATTCAATTTCTAAGATACCTCTTTTCATGGGCTTCTTTGGCTTCTGGTATGTTTTATTAGAAGTATTCCTCTTCAGTAACCGCTAATGTGTTTGTGTCAGTGTATTGGCAGTCTGATTGTAACTAGGAATCTTCTGCACCAAAAGTAACTGAAAAGTCTGAAAATTACTCGAAGTCATGGAGGTCTTCTATGGAATATTCAGTTTTACATTCGAGCTATGAAAACCCTTAAATTCTCAGTCCATGTCATATAATGTCTTTTGCAGTTATAGGAAGTGTATATGAAGGAAAGTAGAAAGTTGTGGTTTTATTGGGAGGGAATACTATATAATTTTCCTAGAACACAAGTAAGATTAAAGAAAATTCTCATTGTCCTTTGATGGTAAACAATGTGATATTTTTATTGTAACTTGGAGAGCACTTTCTGGCTTGAAACGATAAGATGTGCTACTCTCCCAATCCAGACAGAGCAGGTCTAAGGGGCACCACCTTTCTCCACACCAACCTTTTGAAGCACAGAAAATCCAGGTGCATAGCTTGCACTCAGGGTGTGGCATGTTTTGAGATTCTCAACAGCTTTCTATGTTATGGGACCAGGATGAAAAATAATCTAGATAACCAAGATTCCAGGGACTCAAAGACAAAAAGGGACTCAGTGATCCTGGGAAAGTCTGCTTGGGAGCTACCTTGTCGTATCTGGTGTTTACACAGTAGTTAAATCTCCCTTACATAAAGAAATGCACCAGAGCAGTGTTTAAAGGTATGTATTAGATCTTTTAAAATAGACTGTAGGAATAACAGCTTCTGAATAGGAGGATATTATCTTCAGATAAGAACTTTCATTTTTCTTTGATACCAATATAGATTATATATTGAATAATGGAGAAGATTTTGCCTTTTTTCTCCTTGGTAACCAAGTTATTTAAAAAAAACACAAGAAAACAAAACAAAGCAAGCCCATTAGTTCAGACTGAACATGGGCTTTGTTGTGACAACCAGACCTTAAGACTAAAACACAACAGATAATGGCAGCAGGTTTAATTTTCTGCTTGCAAAAGCACACTCCCTGTAGGCGAAATACAATAGACCATTCTAATCTTGTCGATCATTTACATTACATTAAAAATTAATAAATAGATTTGCATACATTTAAATCACTCATTTTGAAATATAGACTACATAGCGGTAGGAATAATCCTGCTGTTTGGATGAAGTGTGCACTCAATAGCCTTTCTTCTAAAGCTTCATTTTCTATTCAGCATGACTTTGAAAGCAGGGAACATAAGTATTCAGCCTCAACAGAATTTTCTTTGCAGGCTTACAAAAATGATAAGAAGAATAAGAAAAGTTTTGAGGTGAATATCAGTCTAAAAATGCAAAATATGTTATCTGTGACCCTTCTGAAAGCTAGCTTTCCTTATTTCACCTGTTCAGCCAGTAGTACAACTGAACACTTGTGCAGACTTTATGTATTGTCTTAAGTGAACTGAATTAAAAAAAATCAACATCCCTTTCTTCCCTCCCCTCCGAAAACACCCAACAACACAACCCACAACATCTTGGGACCTTTGTGACATTCCAAGTAGTAAAATCCGGGGTGGCTCTTTCACACTGTGAAAAAATTGAGTCATAGGCATTGACTTAAAAGGAAGGTGAATGGCTTTTTATTCTGCTTACAAACCAGCAACATTCCCATACAGTATACCCTCAGATTGCAATGGAAGACTATGCACCATCTGCAGATTCATTAACTGCAATTTTGGTCTTTGTGTTGGCTATATGCTGACAGAGAGAAATAAAATTGTAACAATTGTGTAGTGCTTTTATTGATTTTTTGACAGTCTTGCAAAGAGATGCACTAGATGTTCTTCTGCTTGACTGGGGAAGATATGCTGCACAAAAATCTCTTTTCCATAGGGATGCACTATGGTGACTCAGCAGCAATCTTTTAGAAAAATCTTTGAATTGGTTATCACTCACTTAATGTGTAAACTTTTGCGGGATTTCTTTCATCCTTGTTAAATACTAGTATGCGTGTGAGAGAGGGAATTGTTTATTGACTGCTGGAAGACAGTACCCCATTACTCACAAAAGTATACCCTTGCGGCTTGTGGAATGGAACCCAATTTTCTTTTCCGTTCTGATTACAAGATTCTATCTGGGGACTTGGCAAATGAAATGAAGAATTACAGAGGCTCCACAATTCATTGATCACATATATTGTACCCTTCACAGCTCCGTTTCTTGTTCTTAATCTATGGAGGTTTTATTACTAGTATTCTGGTTGTGGGATTTTTCTGAGGATAAAAGAGAGTTCTTGACCTTGGTTGTCTATTTACGACAGTAGAAGCTTTTGGCATGGATCAAGGTTTTCTTCATTATTTTTGTTGTTTCAGAATGAATCAAATCAAAGATTAATGTGATGCCTAACCAAAGCTTCCAAGCAGTCCTCAGAGTTGTTTGCTGGCTACGTATTAAATATTTTGAGTCTGGCTGACCAGTCACTCTTTGCTAATGTATTGCACACATTCTCTCTTTCCTAACACATTATACTAATAGTACAAGAAACTTTATATTAATTTATTTTCACCTATGATAGAGCATCCATTGTCTAAATCAGCCTTATCAATTGTAAATTTTTGCCTCCTGAGATTTTGACATAATTGTTTTCTCTTGGGATTATTTTTTTTCCAGCTCTATCTCTATACAGAGAGTGAAATAAAGCCTTTACAAATTACTCCTTTCCACTCTGACTACATTAACTCCTTTGAACTTACAGGACAGAGTGGCTGAGGGAAAGCTTCGTTTTGGACTAATCAAAATCAGTGTGTTTATTACAACTGAGGAGGTTGCCTCTCTTCTGTAATGGTGACAGGATGGGTCAGTGTTTGTGTAGGTTGTTTCCTAGTGCTACCTGAGTCCATATACACCATAGGTCCTTGTGTTATGACTTATTTGTATCCCCATTGAATGCCGATTGGGTCTATCAGGCATGACATGTCCCACAAGCCCTTGCAACTTGCCTGACAAACCTCATTCAACGGTAGAGGTGCAAATTCCCTTGCAGTTTTGGTGGAAATTGAGTGGGAATACCAGAAGTGGTTGAATTCCCTAACGGTTTTCTAAGTAAAGCTATGCACGATGTGGCAGAAGCTGAATATAAGTAAGAACAATTATGATAGAAATAAATGATGAACAATTAATGCAGAAAAGGAGAAGTATGTTCATATGCTCACCAGGTATATAGCAAAGCTGCAAAGAAGGTGGACATCGTATGTACAGACAACAGAACTGATGTTTGTCTACTGAACTTATCCTGATAATTGCTAGCCATATTAACAGCAATAATAATGAAAGTCTGGTGGATTTTCACTGGAGGAAATATGTACCATATATATCTACGCCTCTGATTCTGTTATGTTTCCTGCTTCCAGAGTGTGATAACGCTGTTTTCTCACTGCAAATTGCATCCACTGCTGCTAGACAGATACATGGCTGCCAGGCCTCACCAAAGGTGATGAATGTGGTGAACTCACTGACAATGATCCATTGTGCTGCAACAAGTTGCCTGTGTACTGCATTCTGACACCTTTTGTTACTTCCCTCATATCTCGCTGTGTCACAAGCTCTGCCTGTCACAGCAAGCTCACACAGTGAGCTCGAAGTACATGCTGAAAGGCTATGTGAGCTGAAACCCTAGGACGATACACATCGCGGGTGGCTCAGGCAAACTGAAAGTGGAATGAACAATAGGAAGTTACCACCACTAGCATCAAGAGAGCTTTTAGTCTACCCGTGACTCCTGGGATGTGGAACAGTGCCACAGCTGTCAGAATGTTTGGAGACAACATAGGACCTTAAAACTGCAGCTTTGCTGTTGACGAGTCACGATAGTCCAGGATGCCATGCCTGAACAGAACACTTCTCGTGAAAGACCTATTAGTGCTGTCTTTTTGTGGCAGTGTAACAATGTAGTGTAGGGTAATTAGCATGTCTTTTTATTTAAGCTTTAATTCACTCATCAGGTACTTGTAACAAAAAAGATATTTATATTATATTTATATTTAACACCCTTTATTAAAATATTAGGCTTCCAGCAGCTGTTGCTAAGCTATTGAGACAGTTGTGAGTGTAATAGCTTTGAAGTATTAGCTCCTAAAGTCTAGCCTGGATAATTTTACCATTTATAGGATATATTTTGATTCTTTGTAACACTGTAAGTTGCAATATACAAACTATCTGTTATACAAATGCTGTTAGTAGGATACTTACTGTCTGTATTTGTGTAATAAAGATTAGGATTTTGACTATCTAAGGCAGCAGAATAAATTGCTTTACCATGAATGAAAATAAAATGGTAATGCACTGGTTTTGAAGAGTTAAACTTTGCAAATTCTTTTCTTGTAATACTGCCATCTTTCCATTAATGTTTAATTTGAGTTATTAAATAATTACATGATTTTTATTTAAGGCATATGTGCAAATGTTTTCAATGCTTGTAGCGGTCACAGTTTCACATTCTTATTGGTGCTGTTCTCTGAAAATAACCTGCTTTCAAAAGCTGCTGAGATAATTTTATGATTATTCACTCTTTACTGCATTTTGTGTTGTCTCTGAATTTTAAAACTTCTTTGTCAATTCCCTGATTTAAATTATTTCATCCTTAATGTCAGACACATAGAAAATTATGAACAATACTTCCTTTCATTAGGGGAAATGTTACTTCATGAAGAGATGAGCCATAGAGGAGAATGGTACTCCTCCAGCAGGAATATTCAGATATCTTGTTTGCTAGAAGACATGCTGAACTAATTGGGACTTCATTCTTCTATCACTGTCAGATGTGTGGTGACATTTTGAAAAGCTTTCTTTACCAGCGGAGCAGAGCTCAGGGAATAGTTTCGTTAGACTCCATAATGACAATGAAATACTAAGTTCTTGTTCATGTTTTCTTGATTCAGATATAACCTCCCAGATGTCTCAAAACAGTGGCCTACTTCAGCAAACCTTTACAACATTAATCTTTTTTCACCTCTTTCTTCCAAAAGGGAAAGCCTCCAGTGAAGCTCCCCATTACTATTTCTCCTAGAGCTGACACAGACAATCAGTTACCTGGGTTGAGGAGATGAGCTCACAATCACGGCTCTGATCCTTCTCTCTGTTGGCTGTAGAAATTTGAATGAATAAAATAGTGCTTTTATCCTGGAATTGTTTTTTCAATCATGGTGATTTCATTCAGCTACAATGAGGCTGGCAGATGCAACAGCAGCTCTTCACTCAGGGTAGGTATAGAAATGATTAAACTCTTTAAACAGCAACTAGCTTAAATATCAAGAACTGCCACATAAAATCGTCAAATCTGGAGAAGAAATAAAATTGTACAAAAGCTTTTTTAAAAGTCCCCATAACAAGCAAAATGTAGAGACAGTAAATTTTTTGGACTCTTCTTACAGACCTATGTGAAAGAATATATGTACAAAATCAACTGGAAATTCAAGAATATCCAGAAAAGAAATCTTTACACTGCTCCTGAAAAAGAAGCCATGAAACAGATTGAGATCAAGTAATAATGAGTGAGAGGCCTAGAACTCTCAAGCTGAGGCTGAGACATTTCTTGTTTAGTCCTCACTGTATTCAAGAAAGCAGGCTTCTCTGCTCATTTTTTCTAATGGCTGTAGTAAAGATCTATCTGCCCCCTGTCATTAAATCCTTTGAATAGAAATTACCAACACGCTTAAATCAATTTCTCATGTTTGAAAGTTGTAACAGTCCCCTAATAGCAAGTGTTGTTGTAAGTCGCTAGAAGAAAATAATTTGGAAGTGCTAAATGATGGACATCAGATAATCATTGGCTTTGATAATCGTGTAACTACAGGCAAACCCAGAATGGCAGAATTTGTCTTTAAGGACTGTGTATGCAAGAGGCCCATCTCAGGAGTGTACATTCAAGAAGAACTTCAAAAATAAAATAAAAAAACTTTCTGGTATCACTTTGCCAATTTTCTCTCCTATATCTGCAAATATCAACATTTTGTTGTGTTCTTGGCAGCCTGTAGGAGCTAAATGGAGATATATATATTTATATAGGAATACAGAAGAGAAAAATACAACTAAGGACAGAAGTTATCCTCTAGTGTTGAACTATAGGACATTGAGAAAAATGAGAAAAATGATATGAAAGGGCTAACTTTGGACCACTTTATGAATGGTTTAATTAAGACACATATTATTTTTACCTTTATAAAAAGTCAGCTTTAAGGACAACTATAGAACTTGTCAATAAATATCGTACACACACTTGTTTTATTCTACCGTAAATTTTACTTTCATACTTAGATTTCAAGTATGGGACAAATAGAACAGTAGTTTGTTTAATCATTTAAAGTGAAAATTCTGCAAGATGCTGCAACAGTTCATTGTGTCAATACTAACATATGGAATTCACAGCTTTTATACTGCTGAAAATTATCTCCAAAATATTTTTTATGTAATAAAATTATACATGATTCATTTTGTTTTCAGCAGTAGCAAATCCATCTGGTTCAATTACATTTTGTAGGAACTAATTTCACTAGCTCAGAATAAATGTTATTAAACATAGCTTTTCCACAGAATATTTTGGAGCCCTTGTCTTTTTTTTTTTTTCCTTTTTCTTTTTTTTTTCTATCCCTCCTGCATTTTTTAAGAGGAAAAAATAAGTTGTTGAAAGTCTCTGCTTTTGTGATATCAAGGACTGGAAGATTCTAAAACATCTCAGTCACATCATTAAGAGAATACTTCAAAATTTATTTTGAATTGGCAATTCAAAAATAATTGGATTTTTCCCTTGCAGTAGTTCAAACAGTAGGCATCTATGTTTTTATTCTCACTTTAATCAAGGAAAGCAATAGAAAGTATCAATGAACTTGCTTTTCTAAGTGTCAGTCAATCTTGGGAATGGCAGGAAATAAATTCACTCACCATGAAAGTGATATTGTCAGTCAGAAAATCAAAAGACGAGGTTCAAGTAATATACACCTATAGCACTATGCACACTACATATGGCTGACATTTACTGAATGTTTCATGATTTTTTAATCGTCCCTCCTCACTAAGAAAATGAAGTAATTCTGAATGAATAATAGGTGGTTAAGGTGAATCTTCAGCAAACAACTTATTATTGATGCCAAAGAAATGGAGAAATGAATTTTTCATAAAGTCAAGATTTAATGGATAAAACAAACAACATTTATTACCAAGCATTTCAAAACAGACAGATAAAAAAGACTGATTGAGATAAGTAAGCAATAACGTAGAACCCAAAAATACTAAGGGGAAGACCCCTTGAGAATACAGAAAATACAGAAATAATTCTGATCCAAGGATCCAAGTTCGGTTGCAAAATCCCACTCGATCCAATGAATTGAGTCGCTAGCACACAGATTGAAGAACTGAAACCACTTGTAAAACTTCGAGGCCTGTAAGCGTAAATTCACCTCTTTTGTCCTTCTGCCTGGAAAGCTGTCCTGTGCCAGTAGATACTGTGGTCCTGTACGCCATAACACCTTATATCTCAGGAATTCACTTGGTTCAGTTTCTTTTCTGTCACTTGCTTTGCTATGAATAAGACATGTGTACAGACTAAGAATTCACTCTCCAATTTTCCTTTAAAATGAGCTAATTATTCAATCTTCCTCGCCACAGTTTAACACCATAAACTGGCGGTGTGAATAATTGTTAATTGAGAGTCCATTTAATGAGCTCAGAGATTCATGTTATGGGGACAGAAAGTTGATAAGTTTGTTCGAGGGTAATTGTTAACCAAATCAGCTATGTTCCTCATGTTGCAATTTCTTGCTAATGGCATATAAACAAGCCATGCTGACAGTTCAGTTTAAAATCAATTCCCTTCTTTCCCCCTCAATTTTCCTCCTTTCTTTTTTTCTCCTCAATTTCCCTCAACTCCCCCCTTCCCACCACCAGCTTTTACTTTCTTTCTTCTATCTGGTTGGGTTTGTTTTTTTTTTTCTTTTTAGATTCTAATTCCAAGGCGTAGCAAATGATGCCTATTATAGGCAAATCCTTAGTTTCTATTCCAGATGCTTTAGAAGTTTTGAGTTTGATGAAATCTGCAATGATTATTTGCTGTTGGAAAACCTCAAAATCAATGAGGAGTTATCATATAACGTTACACTTTAGTATTTGGAAGCAGAGAACTTTGACAATACATAAAAGTATTGGATTAAAACATCAATTAACATTCCCAGATGCATCCTTGTGGCAGAGGAGACATCCTCTATAGCTTTAATGGCAGTTTTAGGCCTTGAGTCCCTCTGTCATTCTTTTTTTAACTCTAATTCTTACAAACAATAATTCTAAGCTGAATATGGTCTGTGCCAGTGCCAACAAAAACAGAAGCAGTCTTTCACCATCTTCATCAGTAGTGTGGATTCTTCAGGTTCCTCAGAACCACAGGAATGCCAAGAGGTCATTTCTAAGTCCTGCCTGTGTGATTATGTAAATGTGACTATCTGCATGATCTCTTTTAGCTACTATTGCCACTGATCTGCTATTGGCAAAAAAAAAAAAAAGATTTCTTTCATTTTTCTGGAAGCCTGGAAAATGTTAGTAAAAAAATTGTTTGAAAAGTGGGCTTACTTGTACCGAGACATTTGTTTGGTTTGTACCTCTTCCATAAGACCTCTAAATTTTCAAATAATATTCATCACAGTTCTGCTGATGTCTGTAATCAAACTTTATCTTTAGCTGAGATAAAGGCAATTCTTGGACCTGATCCTGGTGATAATCTCTGAAAGTGAAGGAACAAAGCAAAGGAGATGAACTCATTTACAGCACATCTCTGCTGTGTTTCCTATGACTCACAGAATAGTTCCAAATCTTGAGAAAGTGTGCTTTCCAGTTTAAGTAATAACTTCTTTAAATTTCTTGGGCTGGAAAATGGCTTTTAAAATCTCAGAATGATAGGATGTCTTCTGAAACAGTCACTTTTTTTTCTTAATTTTCCCAGGAACAGGGTTTGCTCCAACACATATCCAAAAGTTTGAAGAAAAAAAGAGCACCTTAGCTGGGTGGTTATCATTGTAACTCGATTTAATGGCAGAAATGAAATGAGAGGAAAGTTTAATCACTCTCGTAGAGGACTACATAATAAATTGAAAACGAATGAAATCGAATAAAGTGTGTCAGTCATGTGTTCATTTTTTGGGGTCTGTTTGACTTTTAAAGAGCTAGCTCTCTGTAAACCTTTGAGCACTTTTAAATGTATCCTGAAGAATGTATGCAGAATGTACATGCTAAATATTTACTCCTTTCTTCTCTGCAAGAATACTGACTTCATGTTGGCTGCTTTGTCACTTTGTTAAAATAGGATTCTGCAAACTGACCCCCTTCTGCATGGTATTACATTGCTAAGATCCTAAGTAGAGCTTTCTGCAATGCCACTTCTCAGTGCTTACATCATTCTGATCATCACTGTCACTGTTTCTGAAGTAGATTTCCTAAGTGCATGAAACAGCACTCTATATGGGCTTTATGTCTTTGGAAATGTTTTCAGTGTAGGTTTGACATAAGAAAAAGAAAACATGAGCATTTCTCTTTCCTCCTAGCATTTTGGCCTTTAGAAGGAAATAGATTCAGACAGCCTGAGTTTCATTTGCAGACAGAATCTGCAGAAAATCATTCAAAAAAGTACTGTCTTAAATGTATCTGAGCAGTTCATGCGTGATTTGTTCTGTATACTCTTTCTTCTTATCATGTTTACCTATCTACTTTCAATAATCCTAATTTCAGAATGTTCATGTTCTGTATTTTCTTCTGTCTTTTCTCCTGTTGCATCATCTTTCCATCTAGCACATTTTTCTGTGTGTGACACACTTTGACTGATAGTTTCTGAACACACAAATCTATCTTTTCCAAATCACAGAAATAAATAAATCTATATAAATTACCAATTCAGTTGTTGCTCTGACTCTGTTTTCTAACCCAGGATTCCTTATGTCTGATTTTCTGTTAAAATATAAAGGATTAGGACTCTATGATTTTGCATTCACAGGATTCTTGCACAACTTGTTGGGTCATTAATCACTGCCATAACAGCAAACAAGGAAATTGTCAGACAGAAATTATAATCAAAATAGACCTTTTATTTTGTTTTGTTTATTTACAAGACTTAGATGTGAGCTTCATAAAGTTAGTGTGGCTTTCTAGTGAAAATTAAATGGATTAATTTTCTTACATCAGTTTCAATGCAGACATATGCATGCCGACACTTATTTGTTCCACAGAGATGCTGTATACAAGGGAGTCCTGTGTGACTGCTATGTTGAAAAGACATAGAAAACTACTAGGAAAAATCTCTTTGAATATTGTCACCGAAAGTATTGCACAAAGTAATTTGTTCATAATTGCAAGATGCTCAAAACTCAGATTCAATTCCTTAAAACATACTTGCTAATCATAGAGTAATATGAGCTCATAATTTTCAGAGTGTAAAATGAGTGCAAACTTATTCAGAATTTAATTCTTCTCCACTTGCTGTTAGCAGGCTTTGTTATAGAGTAGATTTCCTAAGTCATGTGGTAGTCATTTTGCTACCTACCTGCCTGAATTACATCATCAATACCTTGAAATAATGCACAAGTGGAAAGATGATGGTGTACATTTACGGCAACATCACTCTTGGTGAACATTTGAAAGTTAATAAACATTTTCACAAACACCTGATTACTGCCTAAGGTGTCATAAGTAACGAAAAACCCCATGAATATCTGCATCAGAATTATAGTCTTTAGTTCCTCTATTTGGTTGCTCATTTGTCAACTCTACTGTATTATATTGACTTAAGGATGCAAGAGCATGGGAGCCCTTTTGTTGCTCTGTTTTCAACCCTGTGGAAACCAAGTGGTGATGCAGTGACCTCTAAAACTAATAGTGCAAGTTATGTGTCTTTTGTGGTCTCTGTGAAATGCTAGTTAGCTAGCAACTAGCAGAAATGACAGTATTCTAAGTAAAAATTTTTATGGTCTGTGACTTGCAAAATATTATCATATAAGTTTATATTTGCCATTTAATTGACTTGCTAAGCAAAACTGTGGACACATTAAAATCTGTTCACCAACAGTAGTTCAAAGGATTCTATAATTAGAACGATACCCTATTAGTATGCCATGAATTCCCAAGCTATTAAACCATAGGTACAGTATAGAGAAGTAACGTGAGCTGCCAAAGAAATAGGAGAGTGCTTGACACACATTTAAAATTTTGCTTGGTCTTCAAGATTAATTTGAAGCATTTCCCCTCCTCATTGTAGAAACACATTACAGAAAACCTGCAAGGACCTGTCTAAAAGACAGCACTTTGGAAACAAGCACTGTCGATTTAATATATTTTATGAACAAATGAGTTCAAGAAATATTAGGTGAATATAGGGAGATACATATGATGAATGTCTATTTCTTTATTGTTTCCTCTGGGGATCAATGAATTCTGAAAAAGAATTGTGTGTAGAAGTACCTTTCTACAAATTAAGAATGCTGGGAGTTGATTTTCTTACCAAAAACTAGCTCTAACTCAAATTAGGGGCTGTCAATGAAAAGTTTAAAGCTGAGAAAAGAAATCCATCCAGGCAAATTTTGCCTGAGGCAAAGTGAGATATTGGAAAAACAGACCATGACTAGAGGCATTCTATGAATTCTTTTCTCAGTTATGCTAGGTTTTAACCTATTTGTATCCAAAAATATTTTTTTCCTTTTGATGTTATAACACCAAAGAAGACACAGAATAATCAATCGTGGATGAATGTATCCATTTTCTTACAGTGTACTCTGAAGTCATTTGTGGTCAGCTTTGAGAATTAGATCTTTTAGATAGAGCGTTTCTCTTTCAGTCAGAAGAGAGTCTGCTATCCATTTCAATGGGATTAAGGCATACAGAGTAATCTAGTGACAAATGGATATAAACTGCAATAAGATCATTTAATGTTTCGAATATTTTCACTGAGGTACTTTCTAAAAAATCTGAGCTGCTGCAAGAATTCAGACAAGAGAAGAGCCCATCCCCAAATGCTGCTTTGAATTGCACTTTATATCTTGCTATCTCCTGTCACAAATACAAATAACAAAATACAGTAAAAGGTAGTAAGTTAAAGACAGCATCAATGGGAATTTAGATAGTAGGAAAGTATTTAATGCTAAGCCAAAATAGAGCTTTTCCCAGTAACCTGAATCTTACTGACCTTTTGGATCTAGGTAACATGCACTGAAGTAACTTAGAATTTTATTATTCTGGAAACACACAGGTTGGCTTTTGCCAATAACAACTGGAAAGGTCTTTAATTGCTTTTGGAAATAATCTTGGCTGTCTTTTTATTCATTACGAAAATGGGCC